>APFE031481239.1:202849-235906 GCA_000404065.3 Pinus taeda | reverse complement strand
GCTAAACTAACTAAATGATTAAGTTACTTACCTCTGCAAGCTTGCTCCTCGCTCCTTGGCACTTGCTCCTCGCTCCTCAGCTCTGGCTCCTTGCTCTTCAGCTCTTGCTCCTTGCTCCTTTGCTCTCAAACTCAAGCTCAATCTCATTGAAATGATTTTGTTTTGGCCCATTGGGCTTATAAAACCAAAAAAATAAGTTAAATTTTTTGTTATTTTCGGGTTCGCGGAATTTTTTTCCGCCGAACCGCTCCCGCATTTTTAAAATTCGCTCCCGGAGCGTTTTTTAATGCCCGGGAGCGATCAGGGAGCGATCGCTCCCCGATCGCTCTCGGGCATTAAAAAGCGCTCCGGGAGCGCGGGAGCGATCGCTCCCTGAAGCGCTCCCTCACAGACCAGGGAGCGCAAATTTTTTTACGGGAGCACGCTCCCGAAAATCGCTCCCGTCCGGGAGCGATTTGGGGAGCGCGCTCCCGAGCCGCTCCTGCCCGGAGCGCGCTTCGGGAGCGGGTTCGAAGGGGGGGGGGGCGCTCCCCCGCATCACTGGTCTGAATGCATATGGAGTTAAGGTTTACAAAGATACATTGCAGTTCTAAATCCACTTAAACATGGGCTGTGTTTTACCTATGTTAAAGCTATGTGCGTTATTGGTAGCTATTCAGGTTCAGAACAGTCTGGCATGTTTCATGCAGGTTAACTTTCAAAAGCATGGCACCGGATTAACCTTTCAGGCATAGGTTAGTTATCTGAAGTCTGGTATCAAACATAATGAGCGCACTTCTTGGTAATGTGTAGTTTGAATGGATATGAACACCGAGTTTTACCAAGTCAAGTCATTGTTCCAAAACCCAAAAAGACATGGGGTGTGTGATAGAAAAATGAATTACGTCCATTATGGGTAATTAGCCCTGGGTTCAGAATAATTTAGCGTTCTTATGCCCAGGTTAATTTTTGTTCTCACTTTTTAAAAATTCTGGTCAATGATGGCATCGAAGGCCTGTCTTGATTTATTTAATGAAATGTTACAAGGCATAGCGAGGCATGGAGACCATTTTGCTATACAGTCCACTGTTCTGGGATATAGTGATGACGAGATACAATTTAAAGATTGAGTTTGGAATTCATTTTGAGTTGGTGAAACTGATGGACAGCACGAGGGCACTAAAGCATGTTTCAGGTTACACAGAACGTTCTAAACAGGTCAAAGAACTTTGTACAGCTCAATCCTCTCTGCAAAAGGAGGATGGTTTAACATGAGGAAACCATTTGGAATAATTCTCATATGAATGATTTCAACAGTCCGGATAGGAAGGTAATAAATGGCATGTTGTAAGGGGAAGTACAATCCATTTTCTGCATGAATTTTGAAGAAGATAACTTTATATGCCTCGTCTGGTTTAACCAAGACTGGGAAAATATGTTTGCTTGTGCAGAGAGACGTTATGATCACATTTTGAGTGTCATTCTGCTACATTTTTTTGGTAATGAGAATGAACAACTTGATAAATTATTGGTGAGGTGAATATCACTCCAGTAAGTGTCGATGCCAACACATTGTGCATCGAGGAAATCTTTGGCTTATTGGCTCCTCTTGGAGATTTTGCTTATTATTGGCAAATTGGCTGATTTTGCTGTGGATTTTACATGCTATCTTCTGGCAGCTTTCTAGACTCTTTTGACTTTGGAATCTAGATTTGTCTGCCTTATCTGGAGTTGTGGTACAGCACTGCACTTTCTGATACAAGACTGCCTATCATGAGTGTTGAAAAGATATATGTCAATTGGGTTTAGCCCAGGTGGTTGAGGAGTGTCATTCACCCCACACAGGATAAATCTATTGCAAGTGACATGTTGAGCTCTTAATGAGTGTATTGTTTTATCAGCCTTGAGCCCTGAAGGATCTGGTTTACTCTTGGACCATCCTCGGAATGAGGAGAAATGCCTGGTGGCTTTCCCTGATATATGTATTGCATGTAAAAAGTAAAAAAAAATTAAGAACTGAAATAATATCAGCGTGACTGTAGCATAAACATTAAAATATTGGAAATTTGGAGTGCTCTGGATCATGGCAGAAGAACCTGCCAGGTTAACAAGTCCAGATTGTCGATGTAAGCAAATATATTTCAAGCAATTTAAAGTAACATACATTTGCAAGAGGAAGAAGAAATTTGATGTTGAAATGTGAGAATCTCATATAAAATCTACACCTTAAGAATTACTCACAATCATCCATCTTTAATTTTCAGGTTATACTGTTGTCTTTGCTAACATCCAAAACTATAAGAACAAACTGTCAAGACTTGAGATTTCAAACATAAAATTGTAATATTCTATTATAATGGAGAATACCTAGAAGTTTTGGAAAATTACAAAGTTCTGTTTTGCTACAGAAACCCACCCACCTCTCAGTGTAGTTACGGAGTGTTTGAAACAGCCTTTATAAATGAAAAATTGTACCACAGAGGCTTCATAAAGTTACGTGAACCTTTTTTTGCAGAAGTTAATATTCAAAAGACTCATTAATCTCTTCTAAACAAAAACACAAGGCTTTTATTTTGTATTTCCTAGGAATCTGACAAGACAAAGAGAGTTCCTATTCCTTTGGCAAATCAAGGCGGATTATGAACACAAATGGTCAAACAGTGTTACGGGTCATGGTTTTGCATGTCCTGCAGCTACTGTTTTGGAGTTCACCGCCTTCCAGTCAGGAGTCCTTTCATTCCATCTTCTCGCCCTCTGTTTTGCATCCCAATGCCACGTTTTTCTTGTCTATTGTTCTTAGGATCTCACATGTGATCCAAGTATGTAGTTACTAAATGTAAGCCACTTGTGAAGCAGCTTTAGGGATTGGTGTTTTTCTCTTTGAATGTTGTAATAGCGTGTATTTTCTACATTATCCAACTCAAATCACTCATATATGATGGCCTTCAAATGGATTATGCATGGTTGATGACAATTCCATGCAATCTTCCAAGTTAATATATGAGGGATGATTTATGAGGGGGGCCAATTACGACCATTTGATATATGATGAGTTACATCACTTTCCCCAATGCCAGTAATGTTCTACATATCTGTTGAAATCCTCCTTTCTTGCTCCCTCCTTCATGAACCTTGGAAATGCAACACAAATTATTTGGCATGTGCAATGATTCTTTTAGGAGATTTCCCTAGAATCTAAACCCTGAAAAATTTTGTACAATTATCTTGTGCTTAAGTACTCACACATCATGCTCTACCTAGTTTTTGTACTCATTATGGTAATCTATCATTTAAACTTCTTTCTCCAAATGGCTTTAGTGTTGGAGATGTGTTATATTATTTGTAGGTAAATTGTGCATTCCCGCACTTGGTGTTGTGAATATTGAAGTTAATACAATGACAAAGACATAGTTGCAACTTTAAGTTAGGTTGGTTTTCCTTGTTAAGGGTTTCTAGGGTTAATCTTCATGTACTCCATGTGTGCCATTGTTAGTTATTTCTATTTTGCTAGAGTTCAACTCATTCTTGATAGAACAAGTTTATCTTGGGCCTATAATTAACCTAGTTTTAGTGGAAGCTTTGTGACAATGATTTTTTTGTGTGAAAGTAAATGGCAAGCAATTTTAGAATTGAGATTGAGAAATTTAATGGTTAGAACTTTGAGCCTCAAAAACTCAAAATGGAAAATCTATCAATAAACAAAGAATAGTGAGTCATTTTGGACTATGAATTGTGCTTGTAGATATTTCGATGCAAATTCTAGCACCTCAGTACAAAGCCTTAACAATCTAGATCGAGAGTAACAAGGGGAGAGTTCCCACTATCACCTCAAAAACTACTCCCATGTTTTTTGTGGTTGGATACAATATCTACAAGGGAGTCTTCCCTAACAAATGTTAAAGATTAAGTAACATAATGGTCTTAGGCCAAATACCCAGTAAGAGTTCTATTACAATATTTACCAGACAAGTATTCAATGGTAAGGGTAGGGTTTTGGGTGATTTAAGGTATAAATTCGAAAGAACGAGTTCAAAGGTCACTATAGCCAAAATCTAAAGGGCCTACTTAAACCAAAAGAGGATCAAGTGCGTACTCAAACATATGTAATCAAGAAAATACAATGTGATGTTATAAACTAGGGTTTTACTTAGAAATTTACAACGTGCAGAAGTTTTATAACAATAATAAGAAAATAACCCTAGAATTTATGATAAGCAAGTGTAAAATTAGGGCTGATCAATGAGTAAATAAGAAAATAAATTGCAACAATTTTCAATGGTTAAAAGCATGTATAATGACAATAGAAACCCTAGATGCTAGCCTAATTAATGGCTAAAAATGCATGTAAAATGATATTTTTACTTTTCCAAATGAGTGCATAGAAATTCTAAACATAGGATTGGAAAATGATGATTTGTTGTAACTTAATCCTTACCCTAGAAAAACATAAAAGATAAAACATTTAGGGTTTTATTTTTATTTTATGGAATTGGCCCAAGAGATAGAACTAGAGTCTTTTCTCAATCAAGGGCTAATGGAGTCTAACAAAAAATAAATCTATAGGTATAGATTCAAATCATGATGTTTGGTTTATCAATACAAATGCTTCATTTCATATGATTACTCATAGAGAGTGGTTTTGTGAATATGAAAAGTACAAGAGAGGCGATATTTTCTTGGGAGATGACTCAATAACCAAAATCATAGGATGTAGAATAGTCAAATTGCTACTCAAATATGTAAGTATTAGAACACTTACTAGGGTTTTGCTAACTCTAGAGTTGGTTAGAAACTTGATATTCATAAATAAGTGAGTGATGTAAATTTGCGGACTATATTTGAAAAGAAACCCTGTAAGATTGTTCGAGGAGCAATGGTGTTGTGAAGGGATTTTGAATTTGAACTCCTTACATGTTTTTGGGAAGCACTATGAATAATAGGTGTCATAGTTTTGTCATTCCTTTGGATAACAATGAAGAAGACAAGACCCTTACCATCCTTGTAGAGAAGACAATGTTATGGCATCAAACATTGAAACATATTAGAGAGAAGGGCTTTGAACATTATATAGTAAATGTATGGTTGAAGGTATGTCTAATTCCTCATTTGATTTCTATTTATATAATCTTTGTATATATGATAAAAAAAAGTTAGGTAAGATTCCTATCTAGTGCTACAAGACCAAAATGAATGTTGGATGTGATACACAATAATGTGTTTAGACATGTGCATGCTCCTTCACTAGGTAAATTTGTATACTATGTTCCATGCATAGATGATTTATCAAGAAGTATATGTATATATTTCCTCTTAAATAAATCAGATTTTTTTTAGTAAAATTGAAAGAGTTTAATGCCCTTGTATAGGGCAACATAGAAAATAAAATAAAAGTGTTGAGGATAAATAGTAGTAGAGAGTTGTGCAACAATGAAGTTGAGGAATTATGTAAGAAGTGCATAATAGCAAGGGAAAACACTACTCCACATGTATGCCATTAGAATGTAGTTGTAAAAAGAACGGATAGAACGTCAATGGGAAAGACAAGTAGTATGCTTAACTATGGAGGGTTAGCACAAAAATTTTGGGCAAGGCTATGGATGCCACATATTACCTGGTAAATTGATCACATCAACATTGGTAGATAAAATCCACATGAGGCATAAACTAGTATAAAAACCTCTGTTAAGCATATTAAAGTTTTTATCTGTGAATGTTTATATGCATGGTCCAAGGGAGAATAAAAGTAAGATGGATAATGTCCCTGGGGCACAATTCAATTGGCAATTGTCGTGATATGGAGTATTGTGTAAACTAAGAGATCCAAGGTTCAAATCCCCTGAAGTAGCCCAACCTACGGAGCGGATTATAGGTCATAGGCCCCATAGTGGTAGTAATCATAATCAACTTCGTGTCACACGAGTACAAGACTGATCTAGTTTCCAATTCCTCTGGTTACAAAAAAAAAGGAAGATGGATAATAATATTGAAAAATGTAGATTTATCAATTATAAAAATAATATAAAAGTTTATGAAGTTTGAAACTCAATAATAAAGCACAACTCTTATAGCTGGGATTTCATATTTAGAGAGGCTAAAATGATTCCCAAATAGGAAGCTGAACCAAGGGAAAAAGAACTAGAGACAATAGAGTTTGAGTTAGAGAGTGAAGAATCCAACTCAACCAAAAAAGATGAACTAGAAGAAATGAAAAACCTCAAATTCCAACCTTGAAGAGATTAGTTCAAGAAATAAGGGAACTAAAGATGCATATATTGTCTAATTTTCATTTTCGATTTGTTCTATCCATTACTTATGATTATCTTGGAATTGTTAGGGAGGCAATGAATTTAGAGGATAGTAATTGAACTTAGAAGAAGACCATAGTTGAGAAAATGGATGATTTGTGTTGGGTATATGTCATATTATTTGCATGACTAGCCCCACACATTGTACATTGTGCCAAGCATAATGGGAGGGTTAGGGGAAGTGCCCTTGAAAAAAAAATTGGGCAGTTTTTTGCGTACGTTTTTTTGGCATTTTTTGACACACAGTCTTCACTTTCAGCGGTTTTGTGACTCATGGTGGTTCAATCCGTGGTTTCTTAGTTCTAGTTAAGGAACTACAATTTTATTCTAATCCATGGTTAATGGATTGGTGGTTTATAGATGTTATAATCCATGATATATATATATATATATATATATCATATTGTAATATTGTAAAACTTAATATACTACGAAATATTTCTGGTTTTAAAGGTTTGGTTTTCCAGGGTAAAATATTTGTGTTAATGTGTACGTTCCATTGCATTTTTCTTTTTTATTAAGAATATGTTTACAATAATTAATTATACAAGGTTACAACCTACATCTTAGATAAAAATGAGGCTTGGGATATAGTCAAGTGTCCCATTAGAAAACAAAAACCATGTTGTATTAGATATGTGTTTAAGAAGTTGAATGCAAAAAGTAATGTAGAGAAGTACAATACTCACTTAACAACAAAGTGCCAACTCCTTTTCTTGCTAAAAGGGGTTGAAAAATACCAACATTCTAATCACCAGTATTGTTTTCTGTTTTTTAATATTGAATCCTTGAAATACATCCTCATGGGGAGATTCCCTTTTAACATTAAAAGCCCAAACTCCAAGATTCCTCCCTGATTACAAATTCAAAATGTAAATCGAGGATTCCTTCATGAGGCACTAAGAGGACATGAGTTTTCATGTATTATTTGGGTCTCATCAATAGGTATATTTTAAGGCCCATTTTGCTATCTTCCAACCCTTAAAACTCTCTTTTTCCCACATTAATTTGCATTTTTAGCCATAATATGCTTAGTAGGAACACTAAAGGGTGCTTGTCATATTTCATGGCCTAATGTGATTCATATGCAAACAAAAGAAGCATTTTTGGAGATATTTACTATGCAGGGGCTTATTGGGGGCATCTAGAGAGAATATAGGAGGTTTCTCCACTACATTAACTCTCCAACTCAGCTTGAGACCAAACATTCTTCACCAACAACTCGAATCCACTGGAAATCGATGAACTCAAGTGCATGTGAAGATCCAAAGGAACCAGATCCACCAATTTCGAGATTTTGGAGGGAAGAAATCCTCTTTTCAAGGGAGCTTCCCCTCAACCACTTTTTGTATAAATAAACAAGTCTAAAGGCTCATTAGGAATTCGAACTTTTGTTGGACATAGGAGTAACTATTGAGAGCCTAGTGCTTGATACTATTATTTTCATCTACATATGATGTATGCAACTCTTATTTTTTATCAAGGAAAAACTTACTATTGGCCTACATCTGAGTTAACTTTAGAGGGCTAAAACCCTTGGGTTTGGGCCCAACCCAGAAGCTTTACTCCCTCTCATGTATTCTTTCCTTGTTCTTGTTCTAGTCATTGTATCTTTTTCTTTGTTTAAGTAGGAATTATATTACAAAAATTGTAGTTGTAGGTTTGACCAACACCTCTCTTGTGGGAAGTGTGGTTGGAGGATCTATAACAACAAGCCAAAAACATGTGTTTATGATTTCTTGGAAATTGCTAAGTTCTAGACTATAACTCTAATGCATGTTATGTTTCTACGACTTAGAAGTTAGTACCATTGATTTGACAATTAGAGTAGGTATATGTTGTAGGATAGAGTAGATCTTAAAGAAATAAAATTCAACTCATCCTTTCCACTTTGAATTATTTTGCTGCAATATTGATCATTTAATGCATGTACTTTATTAGTCTGCAGAGGTCGTTGTTGACTTGAAAGGGTTGGAATACTCATCCACATTCACTTAGACAATTCCATCTTCCTCCTAGATACCTCATACTGCTCTCAAACTCTGCCACTAAGATCACCCTTTTAGGGGCAATGAAGGACACCTCGAGCATGAAATTTTGTGCAAGATAGATCTTTGAGGGGTATTAGGCTTGGAAAAAGGGCTCCCATGTCCTTCATTCACCTTCATTCACCTTCCTCTACCTTCAAGACCCCATGCTTTCCCTCAAAAATCTCTCAGACCCACCCCTGTAGCAAAACATGGCCTCTTGTAATAGTCTTGTAGCACTGCTTAATACCAACCAGATTTTCCCTAGGACTTGAATCTTGCATTCTCAAGTTGAATAATGGACCCCAAGCTTTGATTTCATGATTAAGGAGACTCCAAGACCACTCCAACTCTATATTTTCTCCATTGCAAACACAAAACAACAAGTAGATTAGACTTAGTTTTTTTTAATTCCATAGTTGTGTTGAAGATTGAATTCCTCCTCAAGCAAGTTGCAATTAGATAAATGATTCATGCAAGTAGAATATTGATTTTATTAGTGTGCAAATAGAGTAGCATGGTTTATTTTTGCAACTATAATAGTCTATTACTTTCATGCATATACGATTAGCCTTTATATTTAATGAATGGTATTTTCATTTATGTAGTTAGAATCATGTTCATACCCTTGCAATCATGATACACTTTCATAGAAATTCTCTTTATAGTTAGTTGAAGGAGTGGTCTTTGTATACTTTGATCTAATCTAATAACTGAGGGTGACATGAATAGAACTTAACCTATTATGCATATAACATTGTCACCTCTAAGTTTTTACGAACCCTAGGTTGATAATTTAAGTTGAGAGCCTTGCAAGTTGCAACATCCTTGATGCAATAATAGGGCTCATCACCTTTTTGCATCATTTCCAAGGAGGGGTCCAAGTAGGTTTTGTTTCTACTTAGGAGTTACTTGTTTTTTTTTTCTTTCTATTTTTCATTAGTCTTATTGATTTGAAAGCTTAAAAAAAAGAGAAAAAAGCAGAGCTAGTTCTTTCATGCCTCGTAGGAGTAGGGATAGTCAAGGGAAATTCCTACCAAAAACCCCCACCCTTAAAGCAACCAACATTCATTCTTCTTTGGTGATTGTGAACTTTCCTCTTTGAATACAAGGGAGTTAGAAGATCCTCTAAGTGAGCAACCTAAAATTTTTTAGGAACCCATAGGGGAAGAAGAATCTATCTCACCTACCCAAACCATGGCTAAAAATAAACAAAATGAGTTTTTCCTTATCATAGAAACCAATGGGGAGGCGAGAATGAAGAATATAAGCCTTGCTTCCCTTCCACATTTCTGTGGCCTAACCTCTGAGGACCATGAAACCTTCATGTTTGAATTTTTTGTTTTGTGTAGGACTTATTACTATGCCTCTGATAAACATAAACTAAGTTGTTTCAATCAACCCTCAAAGATGTAACCTTACACTGGTTTATGGGTTTCCCTAGAGGAAGCATCACTACTTGGGCCCAAATGCAACAAACCTTCAATGACAAGTACAACGATTGTTGTAGGTCCCAAGAAACAAAGGAGAAAATACTTAGGATGTCCCTATGACCAAATGAATCCTTAGAGGACTATGAGGAAATATTCCAACTCAATTATAAGAGGGCTAATTGTACCCTTGACCCCGAGTCACTACTAGTTCTTCTCTGAGGGATTAGGGAGGATGTAATGGAAACCCTCAACATGTTGTCTAGAGGATACATCTACTAATTGCCTTATGATGACATCAAAAAAATATTCCAGAATCACTCTAGGGTTGCTAGGAAAAAGGGTAGGTCTAGCCAAGGCTTAGTTAGTTCAGCTACCTTTACATCAACCATCAAACATGAGATAGGAAGTATGTTGGAGGATTTTAAGAGTTAAATGTTGCATAAATTTTCCCTACAGATGGATACTATGCAAATTAAAATGAAGCAAGAGGAAGCAAAAATGGTACTAGCTATTTTTTGCCCTAGATGCATTAAGAGACACCCTAGGAATGATTGCCCAATGAATGTCATAAAAGTCTGCTCCATTTGTGAAGAAAACCATGCAACAATAAATGTCCCTCTCTGCCAGGTCTGAAAGTTGTATACTAAGGGGCAGAAGGTGGTTCGAAGAAACTACGCTCAATTAAACAAAGGAGACCTCAAGGCCCTCGACTATATCAACAAGGCATGCAAGGTCTGTACTATCCTCATTACAATCCAAATCAGAATGCACCTTTCTATCCTTGGTACCCTTCCACTCATCCATCACGGCCCACACCTCCTCCTTGGCCTATTAACCCTCCTTTCCAGCCATACCCATCACAATCTTCCCAATGGGGCAACCCCTCACAATGGTGGAGTCCTAAAACAACCCAACCTCCTGCTTTAATACCTCCACCTCCACCTCAACCATATCTCCCTCACCATACCCCACCTAGGCAACCTAAAATTCTTGCTCAACCCAATCCAAACCCGAACAATAAGCAGACACAACAGGTTTATAGTGGGGAGACATCTTATCCTGCTTATGTTGTGGAAATCCAAGAGATCAACCTTCAGTTTGGGAAGGTACTTCTAGATAATCACCCACCTTCCTCACCTATAGAGCTTGAAGAAGATAAGGAAGAGAGCTCCCCTCAAGCCAATGCACCTCCTTACCCTGAAAGGTTGGTCCACCCTAAACAACACACCCTAGAAGAGGCTGAACTTTTGGGAGAATTGAAAAACTTGTGTGTCAAAATACCCTTTCTCTAGGCCATCAAAGATGTACCCATTTACAACAAGCTTATCAAGGAAGAGAGTTTCAAAAAGCCTGGGAGAAAATGAAGAGATACCCCCACTATTAATGTTATTGAACAACTGTCTGATCTAATGCTTGGGAGGGTAATCTCCCCAAAGTATTTGGATCCTGGTAGCCCAGTAGTGGGTGTGAACATTAATTGCATTATGGTCCCTAATACCTTGATTGACCTTGGGGAAGCAATCAATGTGATGACTAGGGAAACCATGCTCAAGCTAAACCTCCAAGGGGCCTTGAGGAAACCACTACAACACTGCAACTTGCAGACAAATCTACAGTAGCTCTTGAGGGAGTTATTGAGGATTTAATGGTCTCTATTGACTCTTTGGAGTACCCCACTGATTTCTTTTTCCTCCAGCCCAAAACCAAGTTTAATGGTTATCCTCTCATCCTAGGAAGACCTTGGTTGACCACTACTAATGCCTACATTAGTTGCAAGGTTGGGAACATGAACATCAAGAATGGGCATCTATCAAAACGTCATGTGTTGTATCCTCCTGCTCAACCTTCTATTGAGCATGACTTTCCCTTGTGGTTAGAGGATGAGGAAGAGGAAGAATTTTATCAGGCATCCCTCTACCTAGTCTGCACACCAAACACTGTTATGGGGAGGGGGGGTGAGCAGCATGGGGGCTTCACTGGGGAGAAATACCGTACCACGTGGGTTCATATTAGGGATATTTATTAAGGAAAAAATGGCATAATATATTGGGGGATATATAGGTGATAAAGGGTTTTTATATTGGTGGGTATAAAAAGTGGAGCTCAAAGTAAATGAAAAAATATAAAGGGGTATAAAAAAAAATGTTAATGAAAAAATGGATACCTACAATATCTAGTGGAAGTAGGGGTTCTTTAAATTGGGAAGGTATATTGGGTTCATATTGGTAGGGGGTTAAATAATGTGATTTTTAGGGGTATTTTCCAAATTAAGGGTATTGTTTAATATGCCACGAACGCACGTGATAGGTCAGAGATTCATTAAGTAAGTCCCCATGGGGAGGGGAGGGGGGAGTTTGATGAAGATGACCTTATCGATCGTATCTTTTAGAATCATCCTCCCATTGCCATATCAGTTGATGAACTAATAAAGGAATCCGAGAGTAATCACTGGATTGATTTGTGCTCTATTGACTCTATCCTAGAACATGCCAAGGTTGTGGAGATTAACCCATCAAGAAATCTAAATCTCAACCCCTCTCTCTCAGTCGAGAAAGAAGAACAATTATGCAGTGTGCTAGGGAAACACTTGGATGCTTTTGATTGGGACTATAAGGATATGAAGGGTGTGCATCCCTCAGACTATACTCATCATATCTACATCAAAGAGGGATGCAACCCTGTGTGCCAACCTCAAAGAAGGATGAAACCAACTCTTAAGGACATTGTGAAAGAGGAATCACAAAAGCTACTAGATGTAGGGTTCACATACCCCATTTTAGATAGTGAGTGGGTGTCCCTTCTCATTATAGTCCCCAATAAAAATGGGAAGTGGAGGATGTATGTTGACTACAGAGAGATTAATAAACCTACAAAGAAGGACCACTTCCCTTTGCCCTTCATTGACAAAAGTCCTAGATGGCCTTCTAGGGAATAGATTATTCTCTCTCCTAGATGGATTTAGTGGGTACAACCAAATACAAATCAGCCATGAGGACGAACTACTTGGTTGCTGGGAATTTCCCTCCTAATTTATCCTCCAAGGAGAGAAGCAAGGTTATTAGGAAAAGTGCCCCATTCACTTGGATTGGGGGAAATATTTTCAAGTTTGATCCAGATAAGATCTTGAGGGGATGTGTGAGGGAAGAGAAGGTCTTTGATATCTTCTCAACATGCCATGATGGTCCTTGTGGATGCTACTTTGCTGCTAAGAGAATAACCTTCAAAGTTCTACAAGTAGGTTACTACTGGCCCACTATACATAAAGATGCAAGAAGGTACACCACTAGGTGTGATCAGTGCTAAAGGATGGGTAAGCCCACACCTAAGGATGAAATTACCTTACAACCTCATGTGACTCTAGAGCCATTTGAGAAATGGAGCATGGAATTCATTGGGCTCGTTGATTCCCCATCAGGACAGAGAAATTATATAATTGTGTACGTTGATTACCTGACTAAATGGGCTGAAACAAAGGCAATTAGTGAAACAAATGAGCAGAAGGTGGTTGAGTTTCTAAGGGAAAACATATTCTACAAGTTAGGTTTAAAAGAGAGTTGGTCATTGATCAAGGGACACAATTCACCTAAAATATGGTCGAACACCTCATGAAGTAGCACACATCAAGCACAAGACATCCACTGCCTATCACTCTTAGGAAAATGGACAAGGGGAGTTCACAAACAGAGCATTGGAGAACATTCTAACCAAGGTTGTTAGTAGCAGCAAAAAGGATTGGGTAAATAGACTTGTAGAAGCCACTTGGGCCTACAACACGACTTGGAAGACCACCACTAGATCTACCCCATTCGAACTAGTCTAAGGGAAGAAGGCACATTTGTCCATTGAATTTGAATACAATACCTTAAGGATGACAACTCAGTTAGACTTGGACCTCACTACAACACAAGAAGAGAGGTTGCTCCAACTCAATGGTTTAGATGAATTCAAGCTGCAAGCTCTCATGCACACTAAGGTAATCCAGCGACATAGGAATATTTGGCATGACAAACAAATTAGGGAGAGGACTTTTCAAGAAGGTGATTGGGCCCTGCTATATGATTCCAGATTCAAGGATTTCAAAGGAAAATTAATGACAAGATGGTTGTGCCCCTATCTGGTTGAAATATGTCATGAGAATGGGTATGTCCAAATCATAACAATTGATGAGGAAGGTATTCCCTTGCTTGTTAATGATTATAGGCTGAATTTGTACAAAATACCTTTTTCCAAAGAAGATTTTATTAGTTCAATTAGCAAGGAGTTGAATGTGACTGGGAGGCTCACAACCCTCAGTCCACCAAGCTTCTAAAAAGGAAAAAAGAAAAAAATAAAGGGCCTAGATGAAAACATCCATGAGGCATCTAAGGCCAACTCTAGGTTGAAAACCTCTATGAGGCAACCTAAGAGAAAAAAACAAGAAAATAATATGAAAAAAAGGAGAAGAAAAAATAAGATGAAAAGATTCCCAGGTGAAAACATTCTCTAAGGCACCTAGGGAAGGCATGCAGATTGAAAACCTCTCCAGAGGCAGTCTGCATGTCTCACAAAAAAAAGGTGCAAGGAGTCCTCACATCAATTTTGCTAACATTTCTCTTTTGCAGGACTCCATATAGTCAAAATGTAACACCCTCCTCCCACATCTACCCAAACAACCGACCAGCCAGGGTAAACATGCGACGAGAGGCCACTATGATAAGACTCAACCTCCTAGGTAACCTTAAGGAAATGGATTCGACAAAACAAGACCTTACAAACCTCCCTCGAGTGCTTCAGGACCCCCATGAGCTAATCCACCACTCCAAGTGCCCAACCCTTGAGTTAACCTAACATTTCAATGAAATAAACCCAAAGTCTCTCCCATGAGAAGGCATGGATGCGACTAGAACCCTATAGTCACTCCCACAATTCCTACAAGGGAAAGACTACAACCTTTTTCAGCGAGTTTTGTGCCATAGACTGTGAGATTCAAGCCGCCTTTTCAGGGCTAGTCTCCAAACCAATGCCTAGAACTTGATGAGACTTTCCATGACAATAAATGACACCAAGACAAAGCCTCTAACTCAAAACTTGATCAAGGGCTTGACCTAACCAAGCCTAACCATGACAGACATTTTGTCAAACACTTAGTAAATATACAACCTACAGGTGTAAATAACAGATCTGAGCATAGGGGCCTCATACTTATCTGATATTCGCCATGAATAATTATTTCCTTATTACTTTAATTTCCATTCCATCCATTAGGTCATAGATACATTGTTCATTCATTTACAAGTAAAAACATGATGAGAGCCATAACTGTCGTCATAAAACATATACATAGCCAACATAATAGGGACAGAAATATCAATGAAATCATAGCCATATAAACCACATATAATCCATCATAATACTCATAGAAATACCAGGAGAAATAACCTTTCATTAATGATGCAAAATCCAAACCTAGGATGGGACTTCCATGTTCTAGCCGATCGTAGAATGGCTGAGCCAAATCTCTCTTCAACCATTCACCCCTGTGCCATATTCCAAGCATGAATGTGGGATCTCATAGAACACATCAATCAAAAACAATTTAGGGCTTCTACAGGACATCCACCTCAACCCATCAAATAATGATTCCACCTCATGGTCGGACATCACCAAAACCATCATCTAATCGGTCTCTATCCAAGCCTTCCAGGGCTCCAAAGAGTTTTTTCCAACTCAGCTCCCAAGACTAGTAACTCAACCCATGACTACTGTCAGGCTCTAGAGCGTTTTTCCTGTTATCACTCCAAGAAGCTCTCCTAGGTTGCAGCTCGGAGATGCCTAGTAACATATTCTTCAATATTGTTCTCTGAACTATTGGAATGGATTATGGTTTAGATCAAGCCAGATAACCGTTTCAACTCTGTTTTCAATCCAAACATGCATGAACACCCTCATCTTGACAAGGCTTTAGACCACTAATGCTCAATAGTTTGTAAATTCAATGGATAGATGGAGAATACTCACTGTATTGGAAGATGCATATATAAACACATATGAATGGCTATCTATTGGCAGTAAAAGAAGCTTGAAAATCTAATTTATCAACGTAGAGATAAGATGACAATTCTCTGGCATTAGACACAGAAGAAACATGAACAACCTGTTCAAGTGCAAGCTTAGAATAGAAGAGAAAATCGACATTGAACATATAATAGCAAAAGAAGCTTATATTGCTAAAATGAAGATGAGAAGCTTGAGTAGCAAAGTATCAATAGTCTCCAGAAGTTGAACCCTTGTTACATTTAACTTTTAGCCATAGGCTCAGAGTGTCGTAATTTATCCTCCATGTATTTTTAACAACTTGATGCCATGACTAGGCAAGCATGGCTCGGAGGTTTCTTCTTCTGACAACATATTAACAACATTCTGGTAGTTCACTGCACTGTCTGGGAGCTCTCTCGTGCCAGAGATGCCCCATGATCATTCTGTTCGTCTGGATGTGTTGCACTGTCTATGCTCCATGATCATTTGTCGGTTTTGGATAAGTTGCGCTATTGCCTTTCCCTTTCTGGCCTTCTGTTTCACGGTCTCTATCTCCCGGCCTCTATTAGGTGATGGAATGGGTCTGCGTGCCTTTTGAAATCGTTTCAACTGAAAACCATGACTGTTTTTGGTTTAATATATAAAACACTGCAACACTACAAATCCCGCCAAGCTCTACCCATTTCGGACTTAAAAAGTCCTTAAACATGGCCTATTCATCTTTGAGTCCACCCTTAGGGTCACTATCGCATGTCGCAAGTGGCCTGGTCCCTTGCTTCCCTTTGTATTTGGAATATGTTTAAAAACACTGAAAATACATGAAAAATTGGCTTTAGTGGACCTGAAAAATTATATATTTTCATTCCCGAACCCTTTCGGGTTTGGGCCTTATCGCATCAATGCCACTCCTTGGTTCCCTTTGTATTTCGTTAAATAACGAAATACGCGAAAATGTATTAAAAAGGGCCATTCTGCGGACTTGAAATATTATGCAATATTATGAATATAACCATTGGGTCTGGTTAATCGCATCGCACATATGAATGTGTAAAGGCCCCGCCCCTTCGCAATTTTCCGACACGATATTGCAATGCAACTTGTCCCAATCACATATCGCCCAAGCCAAAGGTCTTTCATATAACATGGTGTATGTCCCCACTGATTGCGATCCTGCGACGCGATGTGGGCCATCGATTTGCGCGTGCTTGATTGACGGTCCACATTGCACCATTGATTGCCATCGCTCTATGCGCTTACTCCACCGGCTTGCCTCTGCCAATTGCGACCCACCGATTTGATCATCAGAGATCACTGATTGGGGGTGTCTTGCACCCATCCTTAAGTCGTCCTCTCTGTTTGGCCAATTGCGATTTGCTGCTTAGATCTAGGCTGTTGATCGACCAAATCTAACGACTTTTGTACATTGCTATGTTCAAGCCTACGATACATGGTTTTTCACTGTTTTTGAGTGTTTTAGCCTCCCGATAGTGCTTTTCCTCCCTTCTAAGGGTTCTTATTTTGCGCTGGTTTTTATCCTTGGCAGGATTTTGCTGGCTTTTGAAGACATAAAGTGCATAATTGGATTCATTTATGGGCCATTTTCCAACAAGACTAACACTGGCTCCTTCTGGGGATGAAAGCCTCCCTGTGAGGTTTCAAGAACTACAAAACAATGCCTTTCTTGTAAAAACAATATCAAATCTTCCTCCTAGTGTTCCATTGGGCATGGAGTCTATTTTCCAATGAAATAAAAACTGGAAAAAAAAAAACATATTTACAATGCCAAGGCTTTAAAGCCTTAAATGAAATAAAGTTTCAAAAACCACCCATTGATTGGGCCATCAAAGACTTTTAAAATCCTATTAATTTGATCATCCTCTTCAAAAACTTTGCAACATTTGAATTTGTCAGGCATAGATGGTCTATATTTCACCTCATCGTTGTATGTTTTTAGCCTTTGATGCTTTGCTTGGAAAGTTTTGTTGGCCTGAAAAGTTAATATGAAAGATAAATGAATGCAATCCTGTGTGGGGTACACAAGGACTACACCTGCCCCTGCAGCTTCCTTAGAGCAAGCTCCATCAAAGAACATGTCCCAAATTTGTGGGCCTTCTTCTTTTGTGATCTGGCAAATTGGTTTTTTAAGCTATGTGGAGGCCAACTAAGATTCTTCAATATGAAGAAAAAAAGCTCCAAAATCAGTGTCTACAGCATAGATGGGATGATTAGTGGGATTCCTTTCATCTCTGATAATATAAGCCAACTGATCCCCTCTGTAAAATCTCCTATTTTCACCTCCACAAACTAGGACAGTAGCATAAGACAGATCATTTTGCAATGTTCCACCTAATCTCTTGATCTAGTCTCTGGAAAGCAACATACCAAACTTCGGGGGTACATCTACTACCACAATATCCATCATCATGCTCTTCATGGGCAGCTGAGGCAAAGTGATGGCTAGGTCCTTGATTAATCCCAGGCATTTCACCTTTCTAGAGTCAAAAGAAAATAGGTCATGATAAAGCTTGGTAATGTCAATACCCAATTTATCCATGACAGCGTTGGGCATTAGAGTATGGCTGGCTCTAGTGTCCAGAAGGCAATTGTGAAGGATTTTATCATGAATAGTCAGAGAGACATAGAATGACGATGAGCTATCCTCACAATTTTCAATCATCGGGCTGAGAATAACAACTGGTTTGTCATCTTGCAGATTTACATAATCAGTGGAGGCTTGGATGGCTTTAGGTTCAAGGGCCCCAAGGATAGATTTCTTGAAGGACTCATTCCTCACTAGTTCAATCAGAGGTATAGGTATTCTTAGCTTTTGAATTTCGAATTAAAAATTGAAAGAAGGGGACTTGTCAAGGCCTCTTACCTTTATCATTGGAGCTTTGAGGATGATAGGATCAACTGTTGGTTGCTTCTACTTATTAGCTTATTATTTTTCAAGGACAACAAATCTTTGAACAAGAGTTTCCTTGGCAATATTCATCTTTGACCTTAGATTATATACGTGCTAATCTTCAGTTTGTAGAACAACTTCACAATCCCAATCTTGGCTGATCTGGTCATTAAATAATGACTTTTCATAGGTAGCTAAGGTCAAAAAAGGGGCACTACCTATATCTTCAAAACAATGGATCTCAACATCTTCTTCAAACTGCTTTTCTTCCATGGCTACGTTCTAAAAAGGGGTCTTTAGCCTCTGGCCTTCATTAGCATCTTTGCTTCTTTGTAAAATCTGTAATTGCTCATCAATTCTTCTATATGGATTTGGATTTGGAGGAGCAAAGGTGTTAGGAACTCTTCCTTTCCCATGGTGCTACTCAACCTTTAATTTGGAGATTTCAGAGGCTAATGACTCTATCATCTTAGTCATTTTATCGATCTTGGATCTGAAGATGATGAAGACTCGCCCCTCTGTCTTCTTCTATCAATATTTCCCTTAAGCTTCTTTGCAGCCATGATGTTTGATTCTACTTCCAAGGTTGTATCCTTCATGTCAACCAAAGTAGCACATCGCCTCTCCCTCAACAATAAACAAAATTTAGAATCAAAGGCATTGGCATAGATGAGTCTAGAAGAGGTAGTGGTGGGTTTTACTTTAGCTAGTATCTTGTTGTACATGCGATTAAACCTCTTATTAAAATCAGACAACAATTCACCATTTTCCCTCTTTAAGTTCCCAAACTCAATGTTGTAGTAGAGGAGATCCTTCTTATCCCCCCAATGCTTTAGGAATGCATCATCTAAAGCCTCAATATTTGCTATAGATCTTGGGGTCAGTTCTCTGAACCATTTTCTAACCTCTCCATCTAGATTTTGGATAAAGACTCTCATCCACACATCATCTTCACTAATGTCTAGGTTATCAGCATAGCTATAGAATGATTCAAGATGTTCTTCGGCTATAACACCTTCAGTCCTAGTGAACTTAGACATATACTTCTGATATTCTCCAGTAGGCATGGCATTCAAAGGAGTGGGCAGTACTAGAGTTCCATACCTAGCAGCTATGATTCTTTCCATTTTGGTAGGTGCTTGTGGGCCTGCCATAGCTGTGGTGGCTATAAGGGTACTGGCAGTCTGAATGATAGAGGGCTGAGGAGTGACTGATAATACTGAAGGGGTATGATGGATAGGAGGTGAGGTTTCCTTTGGGCTTATAACAAAAGGAGAACCTAAATAATAAGGAGCTTTATGAATCTCTAAGAGTTTTTCTTCACTGCTAGTATTAGATGCTATAAAGAGATATAGAATATTGTTTAGGTTTACCTGAACCCGATGCTTCTTTCTGAAATACCTTTCTTTCTTTGATGATTTTTTTAGGATCAGATACTAGGTCAGCTTGTGACTTCTGAGGATTTCTCCGAATATGCCTCACAAACTGAGCCAAAACTATGAAGTGGAGTCGCCAAGAGGTTTGGCCTCTAGTAGAGTTGCCAGATAGATGATTACAACCAAAAAGTGCCCAGACTTTATCTATCATCAAAGCTAGATCTGTGTCATTTCCCAAGGAAGCTGAGCTTCAGTTTCCTCTCCCCAGCAATGGTGCCAATTATGTTATCACTCCAGGAAGCTCTCTTAGGTTGCAGCTCGGAGATGTTTGGTAACACATAATCTTCAATATTGTTTTATGAACTATTGGAATGGATGATGGTTTGGTAACACATAATCTTCAATATTGTTTTTATGAACTATTGGAATGGATGATGGTTTGAAATAAACCCACAATCTCCATGGCTATCCATTAAATGGAAAGGCTAGGAAAAACCACTATCAATCTAGGCAATCCTCCACACCAGTGATAGATCATAAATAAGAAATCACATGCATGTGCCATGCATGCTAAAACTAGTGAGAAAAACATGCATGCAACTCGGTACCTACAAGAAAAACTACTCTATCTGTTGATCCTGATGTCCTCTCGCACTTTCATGCTCTTCCTTTTTCTTCTTGCTCCAAAAATCCAAGTATACCACACCCTCCAAGAGTGCTCCAAGAAAAATCTAAGTATCCAAGAGTATGAGAGAGAGAATAGAAGAGAGCTCCACCAAATCCTATCAAAAACTTGAGCCAAGACTTGACACTGACTAAGAGCTTGCCAACTGATCCTTAGAAGCCTTTTTATTAATGAAGCCTTTGTTTTCTTCATTTTCCTCCTCACATGCAACCTATGACCTTTCAGCTCCTTTGTATCCTAATTTCCATTATTTTCATAAATAAATGCCAATTAATACCTCATGCCTTTCCAAAACCTTAGCCATTGCCTTTTCCAATTCCGTTAGCCATAATCAACCAAATCAACAACCACTAGGATGTTTCTCCCACCATTCAACTTGGAATACGTGTCCCATCGACTGTGGCCTTATATATTTTTTTACATGGAATTTTCGCTAGGGTTGTTACACAAAAGGACAGTGGTTACAAAATAGGGTCCACAACCAATTTGTCCATTTTTCCCAACAAACCATTGCATTTTCACCATCATTCATCCACCTCCCCACCTCTCTCCATCATTTAGTAAGCGACTGAACCATATTTTCCCTCATTCTTGCAATGCTACAGGACTGCCCTGAACTGCTACAAGGGAAACCTGAAATGCTGTAAAAGGGAGATCCACTTGGAAAAAGGTACCAAAAGGTCATGTTGGGATATGTCCACCCAAATTCCTTCACCCCACATCGACTCCACTTATCCAATTTCATCCTTAATATTCCACCTTTGACCATATATATATATATATATAGAAATAGGACTATGCCTTCACCTTTTTCTTTTCACGAAATTCACCACCTTCTAAAGTTTCTTTTCCTACCCCTAGACCCACTATGAAATTTCCAAGTCCTTGAATGCAATATGAGGTTTTGAGGAGGAACTGAGTGATTGCTACAAGAAGGAGATCGGCCTTGTAGTAGCCTGCACATATACAACAAGACCATAGACCAAAAATTCTTGCAGCTCCAAAATAAAGATTTGGCCATCCTAAGGCATCAAGAGGCCATTCCTGAGGTCTAGAGAAGTCACCCCATCCCTAAGAAGCAGTTGTAAGGTCACCTATCCACTTCAGCAACAATGGATCGAACACTCAAAAGAGGCTTGCACGGAAGAAATATTTCACCAGTCAACTACATCATTATGTTGTGAAGACCTATGCATAAGAAAACAAAGGAAGTCGACACCTCCAGAGGACAGTTGATCGATCATCATCTCAACAACAACATGCATGCATCTCCAGTAATTTTACATCACAGGTAGGCTCATATATAATACCACTCACCTCTTGCCTATGCACATAATGGTAAAAAATGTGTTTAATGAATGAGAATAGAGTTTTTATCGGTTGGAGGTGGCCAGTAAACTTGGCCATCTTTGATTAGTAAAATGTAGTCTACTTAGGCACCCATGAAACATGGAAAAATCAAACTAGGGGAGTGATAATTATGAGGAGTGGGGACAATGGTTAAAAGAGGAAATTTGTGCAAGGGCCAAATCACCAAAGGGCTCCGAGCCCATTACCACAAAAGGGAATAAAATTACAAGGTTCGATTCCACTTGTAGAATTGTTCATTCCTAGAAAACAATTGGAGAGACCCACCAAGGTACCGAAGGACAAGATAGATGATACCAGAGTCTGCCTAGGGTGCCACTCAATTACTACTAGTTGAGTTTGAAAGTGATACATTAGATGCTACAGGACTAGATGCCATTGCTACATGAGGACTTGAAGTGCTATAGGAACACAAAAAAGAAGCTACAAGGATGAATTAAGGGGAGAAAATGAGCCAAAACCACCATAAATTTTCATCAAACCCCCATGAACATGAGAGGGTCATCCTTAAAAGGGTAAGTGGCCTCCTCCCTCTCTAATTTTCATATAATTGCATGGAGAATTTTGTTTTCTACGAGTACCCTATAGCAAACCCTTGTGCAAGCAATTTCCCTTGAAGATATGTTTCATCACATAAGAAGGCAAGACATGAGAAGAGGAAAGTTTTTACCATAGTGTTGATAGTGTTGGATATCCGTCAACCAAGGGGGTTTCCCTGATGTGAAGCCCCAATTAGACTTCACACCATTTGGTGTAAGATCCCCATCCGAAATGTCGGCTTGGTTTCCATATATCTCAAAGATATGCCTTGGCTCTAACTGTCAGCACAAGAGAGTGATGCAATGGTGTCTTCGAAAAGCGAGGGAGGTGTGCTTGGTGAGTGTGCAGTTGCCATTTGAGGAAATTTCAGCCTAAAAGTGGCCTCCTAAGGAAAAATAATAAAATAAGAGTTATTATTTTTTGAGGGAAAAGTAGAAAATTGTTTTTTTTGTTTTTTTTGTTTTTTTGTTTTTTTTGTTTTTTTTTTTTTTTTGGCTTATCTCCTTATATGTTTACTCAAATTTCAAGTGTAGACACTTGTTAGATGCGAAATTTAATTCTGCATCCAATGATACCCATTATGCATACTTTTGAGAAGTCCCGCATTGATAAAAATTGAAGATACATTAAAAAGGCGTGTTGGACACACTTTTTTTAATGTATCTACAATTTTTTTCAATGTGGGTCTTCCAAAAAGTATGCATGATGGGTACTTGTTGGATAAAAAATTTAGTTTTGCATCTGATGAGTGTCGACTCTTCAAATTTGAATAAACCTATAAAGAGATAAGCCAAAAATACAATTTAAAAAAGCAATTTTACTTCTTTTCCATCCAAAATATTTACATGTACCTCTTTTTAAATTTAAAGGATTTTGATTGGTTTACATATTATGACATGGAAATTAAATGAAAATTTCATGGGCACTTTTAGGCTAAAATTTCCTCTAATGAACTATGTCAAGGTTCCTCTACTGCAAAAGGGGGAGAAAAGTGAGCCTCTAAGTGAGAGATAATAGTAACACCCATGAAGAGACACACATGAACAAGAAGACTTCGTCTAACATCCAATGGAATAGTCCACAATGGATGCGATGGTCATTAAAACCAACAAACAAGGAAATATATGTTTAGTATCTAGCGGAATAGTCCAGAAGGATGGAACAACAATAACAACCATTACAACACATTCTCAATAAGATAAAAACTAAAATAACTGAAATAGTTCAACTATCTTAGTACATGTGAAAGAAAACTTGAAATACAAATGTCCACAGAATAGTCTTACAAACATTCATAGTCCATGTATGAAGGACGTGCTAGCCTTAAAATGCTTCTGTTATCAAGCAAAAGTTCGAAGACACATGTTTACAATGTACATCACTAGCCCTAATAGTGGGACATTGGAGCCACTCCTTGCTCCTCAAAGAACTAGCCGATCTCTCTAATGCCTTGCGGGAGGAGCCAAGGTGAAAAGTCCCTTGCTCATACAATGAGGGAGGTATATATAACCAAGGGGTGACGCTTCCCCTTCGTGACTCTTTGATTACTCTCATGATTGTTTAACTTCCTATGACTTTTCAACTTACATGACTCTCCATATTCATGTGTGTCCTTTGGACTGAGAGGCTTGAGAGATCAAAGTGAAAAGCTTTATAGATATCAGTGTTTGGAACCAGTTACCCTGACAACCCACTTAATGAAACAATCTGGTGCAAGAAACTTCGCTTATGTCATCTCGAGCAATAATTACCCTCCAAAAATTCCAAGTGAGTCTAGTCAACATTTATTCCAGGTACAATATGACCTTCCCTCTACCGTCACCTCAGGTAGAGCCCTGAGATTATAGTCACTAAGTTTACCAAATACAACAATTTTACTGAGGGGGATAGTTGTATATCAGACGTACACGTAAGGGCAAAGTTACAAGCTCAATCCCCTTGAAGGCTTCTCCACATGATCAATTGGAAATTTACTTTCAAGTGACCCCAAGTACCTTTCGATACCATTGTAATACGTGAAAATCACTATATCTTAGCCAATGAAGTGGGTACGATCACTTCACTAGATCTGACATGATCTCATGCTTAACTCATGTATAAGAAGAAATTCCCAGAGAAAAACTAAAATAATTGGATTTCTCTGCCTAACTCAACATTCTATTGTTTTTTTGTAGCTTTGGAAATTGTATTTCCTTCCCTATTCCAAAGCCTTACACTTAAGCTAATGTAGGTGGCAAGTGCCCTAAAAAATGCAAAATTCTAGATGAATTTTAATTAACACTGTATTATTAAGTTGTTATTTACTTAAAGGGTAATTGGACGTGAAACTGATGGTATTATGACTCGACTCAAAACTCTAATGCATCAAATATGAAATTTGTAATCTCTTCGTTTTGATGAATTCTAGCTAGAGTAAGTAAAGAGGTTCTTCTTTAAAATATTAACTCCAAAATGTACCACTTCTAATTTTTCAATGCAATTCAAAGCTCTAAGTTGCAAACCACACAATGTAATCTATGCACAATTTGCCTCAAAACTATGCAAATGTAATCTATGCACAATTTATGTTCATGAAATGAGAATTATAACCATGCAAATGTTTTCTATGCAAGATAATTCTTCACAATAAACACAAGATGATTCCAAAGTAGCGAAAGAACAACAAGACTATTTCCCTTCACTAATACAACTAAAGAGCCAATTAAGTGTAAGTAAAGGAAATAAGGTGAAAATTCCAAAGATCTAAAATAATGACACTCAAAGGTGATTAAAGGGGATTTTTTTGTTGCAAAAATGAAAGCAAAAACATGCAAAAATTGTTAAGAAACTGAGACAAATTTTTGCGCAATGACCAAAGGAATTCAAATTCAAAACACCTTAAGAAATCCTTAAAATGAAAATGCTTGAATGAGTGTTATGAAATCAATGCTTAAAGTGTAATTCTGATTAAACTTCAGTACTGGAATAAAAATGACTCCTATTTTCAATGTAGCACAAGAAGCACATCTCATCAAAACACTAATTCTTGAGAAACCCTACATTTCAATCCTTGAAAATGGACAAATCTCAAGAAAACTCCTTCACAACACTTGATCAGACACACAGACACTGACTGAAGTCATAGACAAATGTAATGAAACTATAAAAAACAAAAAATAAAAACAGATTTAATGAGAGGAAAAGTTTGTTTTTTTAATTCCCAGAGTATGCGCAGGTAAACGGTATAGTACAGTGCACATGCGAATTGTTGCTAAAGGTAATCTGCGCAGATATGCACTTTGTTTCTAAACAAAAACTACGCAAGTAGAGAAGCATAAAGAAAAAAAAATAAAAAAAATCCAAATAAATCACAAAATCTGAAAGATCATTAACTTGTCAAGACTCAGATAAGGCTATCAAAAAAGGTTCGATAATAAAAAAACAAGGAGATGGAAGAGAACATGATGTTCCCTAGTGGAGTCACCAATTTGTTACATCGGACAAATCCCTCTTGTAGACAAGAGCGATCTCCCTATATCCTTGACAGAAACTGGAAACAAGAAAGACAATTGAATTGACTCTTTTCCTAAGTTGGACTTGTTTGAAGCATAAGAATTAATGCTAATGGATGAGCCTCTTACCTATTTCATGAAATACTCGATGAAGATCCCTTGTTGTGATTTGATGCAAATCCTCACTGCTTGAAAAGACCTGCAAACATAGACCATAAAATGATCAAAAGCACATGCGATATAATAATTCAAACAAAACCTAACCTAATGATCAAGGAAATTAGGAATTGAATTTGCCTTAATAAGCATTATAAACAATTATATACCATTCATCATTCAAATAAGACAAATCAATGGGAGAAAGTGTTATTTGTATTAATCAAAGATAAAGAGAAGCCTTACAACCTTCGCCTTGAAGCCGTGAGGTCCCTCCCAAATTCCTTCAATCCTCCTTAGATGACAATCTTTCCAATCTCAAACTAACAACATAAGTTTATCTTCTTTGAGTTTTAACCCCCTCAATCCCTCTGCCCTCTTGTAATTTTGTAGGCAAAGAGGAAGAAGTTTCGGATCCAAAAGAGGAGGATGAGACTCCTTAATTGAGGGTTTAGGTTTCCATGAGAAAATGGATTAATATGCATCATCTGAGGGTTATAGTTTGAATAGTCATCACCTGGAAACCTTCAGTTGGGAAATAGTGGACCAACTACGTTTCTAGAATGTAATTTTTATTTTTATTTTCTTGAATTCACCTGCGCGGATTTATAGTGGCAGACAGAGTGCATCTCTGCATTATTCTCAGAGTTAATTCCAGTGAATGCATGAGAAAAGCTAGAAAATTTAACGCAAGTGAAACTTAACAAGGTGTGAGAGTTATTTTCCCCAAATTTCTCATCTACTTCAAGACATTTTGGGTTGTTTGAATTCTAAGGGATTTCATTCAAACATGTTCACGGATGGTAAAAAGACCCATAAACTGATCAAGTGTCATGGTGACAAATTGATATGTACAATAACTGCGCAGTTTCTGGAGGCAGTGAGATCTGGCTAAGCGAAGGACACTGGAGGAAGAATATGTGCAGTTTTGGAGGCCAAGGGAGGTTGGACTTTCTGCGCACTACGTAGCTCCAACAAACAAAGGAAAATCTTGAAGGTTCAATATGTGAAGTGCATGGTTTGGGAAGGTTAGATGAGGCTAGGTTGCTATAATCCTCCATAATTTGGCTAAGTATGGGATTAGTGGAACCGATGTGAACAGTGATATAACTTGATTGTGACCACACACTTGGACACTTGGTGATACAACATAGATCATCCAGAACATAAGAAAATACTCCCCTCTTAATGCAAAAACCTTTGTGGCAACTTACGACAAGTGTGGCTTCGACAATAGACTTTGTGAGTATAATGATGACACTTGTGTAATAGTGTGAGAAACATTGGAAATGAGTGTGAAACATGGCTATATGATGAGAACAACTCATTTTCACAAATATTGCACCTTGAAGCAAACCGAAACTCCCCTTTGCATGATAAGTGATAATTCCCATGCCCCAAGACGACATTAGCTATATAAATATAAAAGTGTGGACAACACTTGAAATCCAAAAAGTGAGTTTGAAATCATCAGCTGACCAAAAGTAACTAAGGAACGATCGATCACAAGATCCACAGTAGGCTCCAAAATTTGAGTGTATGCCAAAATTTTGAAGGGTTTTGCAACTGCTACAATACTTGGCGATACATTTGTAGAATCCAACTTCTTTGCTTTGGTTAACTATTTCGTGTAGGGCCTTGGCTCTTCAAGGAGTATTGATTCATTGTGTAGATCACTTTGGCCTTTTCCACTTACCCCATGACTAGGCTAGGTCCCCCTTGTACCTTATCTGTTGAACACAACATTTGATTTAGTAATATCACAGTATTTCAAGTTGGGAAAGGTAGTGTAGCTCGCGAGCTTAAGATTTTCAGAGTATAAGTTTTCATCTCTGGTGTTGTTCCGGTTCCAGCAGACCTAGGCAGTACCTCAATGGAGTCATGCAGGAACATAAAGAGTGTTATGTTGCCATCGAGCCTGGAAAGTACTCCAACGGAGTTGCTTGCTTCACCTCTCTGAGCATGAAGCCTTTATCTTCTTTCACCTTTATTTTTTTTATTTTAAACAGGAGTGTGCATTGACACATTTATTTTGTGGCAGAAGGGGGATCCCGACTTATTGAGAGTAGAAGAGGTTGTTCCTTCAGAGAAGCATATAGAGACCTCTGATTTAGGTTTGCAAATTTAGTTTTTTCCCTTTATCCTTCTCTACTAGTTGGATAAGCATGAAAATCAAAACACAAGAACCGACTATAGGCATGAAGTTTCCTGGAAAGGCACAGGTTCATGGTTAGACCAAAACTCTCCTTACACATAGATCACATTTTCCATCAGAACTTCATCGAATAGAAGACAAAGCCAACACGAAAAAGACTGGTTGGAGGTTCAACCAAATGTTGCAGTGTCACAAGACTGTTCAAACTTCAGCCACATGCATACTAAGAAGCCAATACAGGTCTCGGTACAACACTTATTCACTTAATGAAAACAAAAAGAGAAACTCAACAAGACGAAAGGAAAGACAACACACAACCAGAAGAGAAGAGAATAAAATGGCTAAAGAAAACATGATGTAGAACTAGAATAAGAAAATGAGGACAAACTACAAGGAACAAGTGCAAAATGTGTGCAAGAAAGGGAAAACTAGGATGCAATCATTCCTAGTCCTAACCTAACAGCTAGAAGGTTGGGGTCATGTATGATGAACTTTCTAGTGAAGCCACCGTAGTTGTTCCTTACCTACATCCACAAAGATATGAACAATTAGAACATATATAAAGTGATGTGTAACAGAAAATATAAAACCTCAAAAAAACTGCATAAGAAAATGAAGGTCTTTCCTGTGGGCGGAAATGTGTGTCACAACCACTACTTTCATCCAATTCACATGCTTACCTTTTTTATGAATACCATTTTTTAACAAATCTCGAAAGCTTCTCGTGGATGTGTCTTCATTTACAATGAGCCTCTTAGCAAGCACGAGGAAAGATCAAAACTTTTTGTTTGCTACAAATCTTGCTAGGTAATATTGTTCCATCCATTCAACAATTGGATCATAAAATTCATGATGGCCCTCTTGAAACCCCCAAAATCTTGGAAAAGGTGATTTTTCAATCAGAAGAGCAAGATCATGATGGGAATTATGTGCATTAGGAGAATTTTGAGGTCTAAAATGGGCCTCCTAAGAAAAATGTATAATCAAAATAAACTTTATAAGAACTAATAGGATTCAAGATGATGATGTCAACCATGGGGGATAATTCAACATTTTGGTATTAAAAAAGTAAAAATATTAAAAAATAATAAAACTATTTTTTCAAATTGTATTTTAAAATGATCTCCTTAAGGTTTTACTAAAATTTCAAGTAGGAGTACTCAATGGATGCAAAATTTAATTCCTTTTCCAAGGAGTACCCATGTTGCATACTTTCGATGGACCCTGCTACACGAAAAATGAGAAATACATGAAAAAATGTGATTGCAATCACGTTGTTCATGTATTTCTCATTTTTCATGTAGCAAGGTCTCTCGAAAGTATGCAACATGGGTACTCCTTGGATGAGGAATCAAATTTTTCATCCAAATAGTGTTTCCACTTGAAATTTGAGTAAACCCAAAAGAAGATAAGTTGAAAATACAAGTTGAAAAAAATAGTTTTTTTTTTTTTTCCCTCTAAAATTTGATGATGTAATCTAATCTTATTTTATTATTTCCACTATTATTTTATAATTTCCTTAGGAGGCCCATTTTAGACCTCATATTCCCCTAATGAGGAAAAATAGATCTAATCATATTCGACACAGATTGATAAAGAGGGTCATGGTACAAAGAGTCAGGATGTGTAGATGATAGAGGAAACATAAATCTAGATTAGCTTTGAGACTAGAGTTGTGAATGATGACATCATCTTGCGGGATGGGGGAGTGTGTCTTCACAGTAGGCTTCATGATCCATTCTAGAATTTCCTCTACTGAATCTGAATCATGAAAAGCAGAAGAAGAATGAGAAGATGGACTGGAGATTTGATTTGTAGATTTCCCAGTTTTAAAACCACCCCGAGGAGGCCCCCACATCAAGACAGGAAAAGGAAGAGGAAAAATAACGAAATGGGTAGTAAGTGTTAGACCAGGAGGTAACTCCTCAAATCAAATGATGCTATTCATTTAGGTTGTTCATTATTATACACAAGAGGGAGTGACTTTTCAGTTCATCCCCCGGTGACTCTCCATCTTTTCTATTATTTATTTACATTAATTACAGTTGTTCACCCAATCCCTATGATTAAGTGTCAACATTCCCTATCTTAATTTGAGGATGTTGGTGAGTCCAAGCATCGTTCTAAATCTTTCAAGCTTTTCTCTTCCAAGCGCTTTGGTGAAGATGTCTGCAATTTGCTCATTAGTGGAACAATGGCGGAGATGGATTGTTTCGGCCTCAACATGATGTCGAATCAGATGATATTTAGTATTGATGTGTGCTTCATTCGATCATGGAACTTTGGGTTCTTGGCCAACTTTATTGCCAAGGTATTGTCAATCATGAGTGGAGTCGATTGTACTTGTTTTACCTGCAAATCTTCAAGAATTTTCCTGAGCCACACAATTTCTTTTGTTGCCTCAGCTGTTGCCACATATTCTGCCTTTGTTGTGGAATCTGATGGAACTGATTGTTTGCCTGATCTCCAGGAGACAGCTCCTGATCCAAGAATCATAGCATAACCTGAAGTAGATACCCCAGTTTCTTTGTCTCCATCGAAGTCTGAATCAGAGTATCCAATCAAGCTGAAGTCGCCCACCTGTGTATATTTGTTTCCAAAGTCTTGAGTTCCCTTCAAGTACTTTAGAACTATTTTTGTAGCAGACCAATGTCCCTCACAAGGTTTTTGCATAAACCTGGAGAGGATTCCAACAACAAACGAAATGTCTGGTCTAGTAGTAGTTAGGTAGTTGAGACTTCCTACAAGCTGTATATTCTTTGTTGTATCCTTCAATTCTTTTGCTTCAATGAATGTGAGCTTTAAGTTTTGTTCCATTGGAGTAGTCAGAAGATTGAGTTACTTCAATACCAAGATAGTAATGAACATAGCCCAAATCAGTGATTTCAAAACCTTTCCTCAATTCCTTCTTTATGGATGCAATGTAGCTTTCAATGTTCCTTGTCATCAAAAGATCATCTACATATACCACAAGATATACAACTGTTTTGCTAACCTTCTTGACAAACAAAGTTGCATCATCAAGATCATAATGTTTGAAATTGAGTTTCAGAAGATGCTCAGTTAGTTTTTCATACCAGGCTCACAGTGCTTGTTTGAGGCCATACAAGGATTTCACAAATTTGCATACTTTATGTTCATGTCCTTTCACAAAAAATACTTCAAGATGGGACATAAAACATTCTCTTTTAGATCTCCATTCAAGAAAAGCAGTTTTTACATCCATTTGATGGACTTTCCAACCATTCTGAGATGCTAGGGAAAAGAGTGTCTGAATGGTAGCCCATTTTGCTGTCGGGGAAAAAGTCTCCTCATAATCGACCCCTTCCTTCTATGCAAAACCTTTTTCCACAAGCATGGCTCTGTGCTTGTCAAGTGAGCCATCAACTTTATGCTTGTTCTTGTAGACCCACTTGCAGCCAATTAGTTTGGTTCCCAATGAAGGATCAACCAGCTTCCAAGTGCCACTCTTTATCAAGGCATCATACTCCTTTTGCATCGCTTATTTCCATTCATCATGAGAAGCAACTTCTTTGAAGGTAGTTGGCTCAAAAGCTCTAGAAAAATTCAATTCACAATCATAAGAAACATTCATATCAACAGGTGAATCAGAGTCATCTACATCACCTCCATTTTGCCAGTTTGAATTTCTAGTTCCTGTCTTTCCAACCTCATCAGGATGAACACTTTCAAGTGTCTTTGTCAGCCACTTTGGGGGACCTTTCTCAGATGGTCCAGGCTGCTCCGTTGATTGAGTTGGGACTGAATCAAGATTGAGTCTCCCAATTATGTCAATCACATCACTCAAGGTATCATCCGTTGTTGGAGTTTCATGTGGGGGAGAGAGTACTTCAAAAGAAGATTCGACAGGTTGATCTAGTATAGGAACCCCCCTTCAAGATGTAGAATCTGGTTATCAAATTCTTGAAATGATTTTGTATTTGTGAATCTATCCAAGCGATCAAGTTGGCGCTCAACAACATTGTCAGTTTTGGATGATTCAAGAAATATTACATCTCTAGATACAAAAAACTTTTTATTGACTTCATCATAGAGACGGTATGCTTTGGAGGTGTTTGAATACCCCTGGAAGATACACTTATGACTTATTGCACCAAGTTTGTTTCTTTGTACCTTTGGTATCAAGGCATAACATGTGGAACCAAAGACCCCGAGATGCTTTACCGAAGGAATGTGCCCATACCACATTTCATAATGAGTCTTTTTTCCAATAGCATTAGATGGACATCTATTCTTTACATATACATCACATAGAACTGCATCAGCCCAAAACATCAATTTTACATTTTTGAAAAACATCATGGAGCATACCATATTTAAGATTCTCCTATTCATTCTTTCAGCTACACCGTTCTTTTGGGGATCATAAGGCACATTTGTTTGATGTTTGATCCCATGTTGGCGAAGATAGTTTTCAAATTCATTTGAAGTATATTATTTTCCATTATCAGTGCGAATAGAGCCAATATGAGATTTTGCATCATTTTCAATTCATGTATGAAAGTTCTTGAATGTTTGAAAAGCATCATATTTTTTCTTCAATAAATAAACCCAACACATTCTGGTGTAGTCATCAATAAATGTCATCATATATTTATTTC
>APFE031481239.1:152384-192811 GCA_000404065.3 Pinus taeda | reverse complement strand
CCCGGGTCCTCAAGATGCCACCTGTGTGTAATTACTTCACAAACTAATCACCAAAATCATAAATAACTATGCAACCCTTAAGGAAATAATTCCTTCTGCATGCAAGAGATATCCTCATGGTAATATTCCTGCAATAGTACACTGTCCCATCCTTTGATCTCAACTGGGTCTTTGTCTGAACTGACATGCATGAGTTATTTATGAGAGAATATTCAGTTATTTGAAGTACACTAGTTGCATGCATGCATGCACTGACTAATTGAACTCACAATCAATTCCACAAACTGTTGGAACTAATCTAACTGGACTTACCTCAGTTAACTGAGCTAACTAATTACAACTTAAATTACAACTCATCCTGATCTTCTTAATTAAGGGATAACTTCCTCAATCAAGGGGATAATTGTTGCATGTCTTCACATAGACTTCATGTTTGATTTTCTCTAACTAATTAACTCAAGATGGATTAATTAATAATTAGACAAACAACTATTGAGCTCAAATTCGAATTTTAATTCACAATTTTAATTTAGGGACTAATTAAAATTGGAATGTATCCCGAAATTCTATTTATAGCAATGCTATTTTTAGCATTTATATATTTATCATTTCTTGTTTCTATTTTCAACACTTTCTCTCAACAAGAAAGGGATTATCTATCACCCGATCCTGTCTCTATGAAACTCGAATTTGCATTTTGACAATGCCTTAGTCAAAATATATGCATCTTGCTCCTTGGTCGAAACATACTGCAACAACATGATCCTCTTCACCACACAGTCTCGAAGATGATGATACTGGATATCGATGTGCTTGGACCTGTCATGAAACACTAGATTCTTAGAGAGTTTGATACAACTCTGATTATCGCAATAGATCACAGTTGGATCCATCCTCTGATCAAACAACCCAACTAGAATTTTCCGCATCCAAATGACATCACATGTTGCCTGACTAACAGCCATGTATTCAGCCTCTGCTGAGCTAAGTGCAAATAACCTCTATTTCCTGATGTACCAAGAAACTGTAGCTGAACCAAGGTTGAAAATTCCTCCTGAAGTGCTCTTCCGATCTGCTGGACTCCCTGCCCAATCTGCATCTGTGAATCCTTGAAGCTTCACTCCCTTTGTCAGTTTGTACCATAATCCATACTGAGATGTTCCTCTGAGGTATCTCAGCACATGCTTAGCTGCCTTCCAAAACAGCTTGGTATGCTGAACCATAGCTTGACTCAATTGGTTCACTGCAAAGCACAAATCTGGTCATGTGTTCACTAAATACATTAATGAACCCACAAGCTGTCGATACACAGTAGTAGCTACTACCTTACCTGAAGTAGCATCCTCCTTCCTCTAGTTACCTGCTAGAAGAGTCTGCATGGGCTTGCACTTCTCCATGTGGAATCTCCTGAGTATCTCATTGGAATACTTGCCTTGAGACACAAACACTTCCCCATCCTTTTGCCACACTTCCATGCCTAGAAAGTATTGCATGAGACCCATGTCTTTCATCTCGAACTCTCTTGCAAGGTCCTGCTTGCAAGACTTGATCAACTGATCATCACTTGTTAATATTAGATCATCAACATAAAGAAAAATTATCAATGGCTTACCCTTTACCATGATGTGGTACAGGTTCGCATCTACTTCACTCTTTGTGAAGCCCAACTTGGTGAAATAGCTGTCGATCCTGGTGTACCAAGCACAAGGTGCTTGCTTCAGCCCGTACAAAGCTCTCTTAAGTTGGAACACATGTGACTCATGATCGAAGGTCTCAAATCCTTCTGGCTACTCTATGTACACCTCTTCCTCAATCTTCCCATTGAGGAACACAGTCTTCACATCCATCTGATGGATCTTCCGACCCATCTATGTTGATAGTGCCAACATCGATCTGATAGATGAGTACCTTGCTACAGGAGAAAAAGTCTCATCATAGTCGATCCCCTCGACCTGTGAGAAACCACGGACAAAAACCTTGCCTTATGTTTCTCGACACTACCATCAACTGCTTGCTTTACCTTGTAAAGCCATCAAAAACTCACCACTGGTTTGTTCTCCAATCTTGGAACAACATCCTAAACATTGTTCTGAACTATAGAGTCATACTCCTCCACCATAGCATCAACCCAGACTGGTTGCTGCATTGCTTCCTCAAAGGAAGATGGTTTAGTTCCATACATTACCCAACTAGGGCCATGTAACCAGTGTACCACTTAGGTGACCTCCTCTCTCTGTGCTGATAAAATGGATGTCCCATATTCTCTCTCACATCCATCAACAATCTGTCAACTTCCCTTGAGCATTTCCAACCATCTCTGGAAGACTCTACATGAGTAGATGTCTCCACTTCTGGATCTTATGCATGCGGCTGCTCTGCATCAGTCTGAGGCTCCTCCTCCTTAGGAACCAAAAGTTCCTCCTCTGCATGCAACTTGAGCTCCCTCTCAAGGGATACTCGCATGGCCTTTTGCTCATCGAACTTTAGATCTTTGCATACCACTGTCCTCTGACTGGTAGGTAAGAACACTCAATAGTTGTGGGGTGTATCAGTGTACCCCACAAGTATCCCCAACTCATCTGTTGGCTCTCGCTTCTTCTGAGAATATTTGGTCACATTGCAAAATATCGATGAGCCAAAGATCTTGAAGTGACTCACATCTAGTCTCTTCCCAGAGAAAGCCTCCTCTGGTGCCTTCATCCCCAGTATGCAATGTGGGCTTCTATTTTGCAAGTATACCACTGTATTTCATGCCTCAACCCACAAATGAAGTGGTAGGCCTTGGTCATGTAGCATCGCCTGAGCTACTCCCACAATCATTCTGTTCTTCCTTTCGTCCACCCCATTCTGCTGTGGGTTATAAGGTGTCGTCAACTCCCGTTTAATTCCTTTTGCTGCACAAAAGTCCTTAAACTCTTGAGAGACATACTCTCCACCATTTTCGCTTCAAAAGGCCCTGATTTTATTTCCATATTCTTTCTCAACCAAGGCTTTGAACTCACAAAACCTTGAGAAGGTTTGATCCTTCTTCTACATGAAATAGATCCAGCATCTACGAGAAAAATCATCAATGAAAATAACATGGTACCTTTGTTTAGCGATGGAGGCTATTGAGAATGGTGCACACACATCTGTATGAACTCGCTCCAATATTGCTTTAGCTCGACTGTCTCGATCCTGAAAGGAAGATTTTGCATAATTACCCAAGGTACAACCTTTGCATGTATCCACTTGCTCAAGTTTACCCTTGGGAATTCTGATAGAAATCTGTTGCATGATCTTCAAGGCACCATGGTGCAAGTGGTCCAATCTTCTATCCATAGCTCGCCAATATCTTGGCTTTACACCAACTCTGCTTTGGAACTCAATGCAACACAGTCATCTACCTCCATGTTGTATAGATTCTTTACTCAAATCCCAATCCTCTTGGTCTGTCCTATGGTGATGTGTCTCAGGAACGCCTTTCCTTTACTGAAGACTACATCATAGCCTTTGTATTCCAACATTGCAATGGATACTAGGTTCTTCTTCAGTCTAGGCACAAACTTTACATCAATCAGGGTGAGAGGAGCGCCATGCTCCCTCTGAAACACAACCATGCCTTCACCTGAAACACGGTACTTTCCATCATCACCCATCTCTATGCGCATATGGAGGTCCTTCTCCTCCAAGATACTTAATAAAATCTTGTCACGGTCATGTGAAATGATGCTTCACTGTCTAGGTACCAAACACAACCCACCATCGATAAAAACATACATGCAATGAGGGTGAAATCTAATTCGAACTGTGAGGCCAATGCCTCACCATCTGATCCTTTCGAGGATCCCTTCTTGGATTCCTTCTATGGAAAATTTGTTGCATAATGGCCCACCAAATGACAATTAAATCATCACACTTTAGATTTGTCAATATTCTTCCCACCATGGGAAGAAATTGATTTGGAATGGGAAGCCTTCCCTTTCCCTTTCCTCGCCTTACTTGTTAAGGCTAGATTTTCTTCTTCATCATGCTTTGATGAAGAACCATCTCTGGTGCTTCTTGTGATCTCCTCCTGCATCAGATCCGACCACAGTCATTCCCAATATGGCAATTTCTCTCTTCCATTCACTGAGTCTTGGTAGCTATGCCACTCTTAGGAAGACTGAGGAGAGCAAGACTCACCATGTCATCATCGGCTATCATGATTCCTACACTTCCAAGCTCATCCCTGCAGGTGGTGAGCTTGTTCAGATATGTAGAGATCGCGTCGCCATTTTCACATTTGATTTTCCGAAGCTTGTCTTTCAATGCCAGCTTCCTCTAATTGCTACTGTTATGATATAGATCCTTCAATGGTTCCACATTGAAAATGGTGTCTCCTTCCCATGGAGACTCGAGACAATGTGGTCTCGAACTCCCTCCAGAAGAATCCTCCTCGCTCTAGCCACACATTTCTTCCATTCCACCAATTCATGGGCATTAGCAGCTGCAACCTTGGGGACTTCTTGATCAATGAAGTCCTTCAAACCGTTGTCCTCTAATACTGCTTCCATGCGATCCTTACAGGCTATATAATTCGAGTTGCAATCTAGGGCATACTCGAGTCTCAAACCATTGAACACCATTGGTGAAATTTGAGATGTGATAAGAATTCGATTTCTATAATCAAGAACTTAAAACTTCGAACTTCTCCCTTCTTTGTATACTCTTCTCTGCTTTGATCACCATTGCTCTGATACCATGTAGAATTTCTCACTGTTGATCACCTGATAATGCAATATTCTAAAGCAAAATACTTGATCTACTTCTACAAACAAACTTGCAGAAGCTTAATCAATTTTAAGCAAGATCAAATAGAACACATATAACAGATGAACAAGAAACAATCACACATGAACATAGAAGAACACTTTAGGAAAAGCCTCAGCTAAAAACCCTGCTATCTATATTATCATACAAAATGGAAACATCTCAGGATTACACAAAGCCTTAGCTCTCAAGCTATCCAACTCTCAGTACAATCCCTCACTGCTGCTCATAGATAGAATAGACAACACATATGCCTTCCTTCAGTCCTCCAAGCCTCCTATTTCCTTGCGCAGTTTCTCATGGGTCCTCAAGCTACCACCTGTTTGTAATTACCTCACGCACTGCTCACCAAACTCATAAATAACTGTGCAATCCTCAAGGAAAGAATTCCTTCTGCATGCAAGAGATATCCTCATGGTAATATTCCTGCAATAGTACATTGTCCCATCCTCTGATCTCAACTGGGTCTTTGTCTGAACTGACATGCATGAGTTATTTATGAGAGAATATTCAGTTATCTAAAGTACACTAGTTGCATGCATGCATGCATTGACTAATTGAACTCACAATCAATTCCACAAACTGTTGGAACTAATATAACTGGACTTACCTCAGTTAACTGAGCTGACTGATTACAACTTAAAGTACAACTCATCCTGATCTCCTTAATTAAGGGATAACTTCCTCAATCAAGGGGATAATTGTTACATGTCTTCACATAGACTTCATGTTTGATTTTCTCTAACTAATTAACTCATGATGAATTAATTAATTATTTTACAAACAACTGTTGAGCTCAAATTCGAATTTTAATTCACAATTTTAATTTAGGGACTAATTAAAATTGGAATGTATCTCGAAATTCTATTTATAGCAATGCTATTTTTATCATTTCTATATTTAGCATTTCTTGTTTCTATTTTCAACATTTTGTGCTTCTAATGATCAAACCTAAGAATGATATTGATAAGGAAGCTTTTTAAGGTCGTGATTCAAGATTGAAATCTGAATTGGTTGATGTTGTTAGCCAATATGATGAGATGTTTCAAGAACCAAAAGGATTTCCTCCCAAGAGAGGAATCCAACATGAGATACAATTGCAACAAGATAGTCCTCTTCCTAACATTGGCATGTAAAAGATGTCAATGATGGAAAGTGCATAAATTAAAAATAAAATTCAAGAGTTGTTGGATAAAGGGATCATTAAGCCAAGTTCTTCGCCATGTGGGTCACCTATTGTTTTGGTGCCAAAGAAGGATGGAACCTGGGGCATGTGTGTGGACTTTTGTGCATTGAACAAGATTACAGTAAAGAACCATTACCCACTGCCTAGAATAGATTATTTACTTGATCAGTTGAAAGATGCAAAGTATTTTACTAAGGTGGACTTAAGGAGTGGCTACCATCAAATTAGAATTGCTGAAGGAGACATTTGGACGACAACATTCAAAGAAAAAAAGGTTTGTTTGAATGGCTAGTTATGCCTTTTGGTTTATGTAATGCTTTTGCTACCTTCATGCGTGTGATGAATGATTTGTTGAGGTAATTTCTTGATTTGCAGTAAATCTCAAGAGAACATGTCATGCATATGAGAAAAGTACTTGATGTCTTAAAGAAAGAACAATTGTATTTAAATATGTCAAAGTGTGAGTTTGGAAAAACTTCTTTAGTTTACTTGGGTCATATTGTTGGAGGTGAGTTGAAAATAGATCCCTCCAAGGTTGATGTCATTTTGAATTGGCCAGGGCCCAAGACAGTTACCGAGGTAAGAATTTTTTTGGGAGCAACCCAATATTGGAGGAAATTCATTGCTAACTTTTCTTCTCTAGCAGCTCATTTGCATGCATTGACTACTGTGAAAAAGGTTTTCAGTGGGGAGGCAAACAACAAAAGTCCTTTGATGCATTGAACGAAGAGATCAATTCATCTCTAGTTCTTGCACTTCTAGACTTGAGACAATCATTTGAGATCCAAAGTGATGCTCGTGACTACACCATGGGTGCAGTCCTCATGCAACATGGTAAGCCTATCTACTTTCATTTAGAAAATTTCAATGGTGCAATGATTAATTATCCTACCTATGACAAGGAATTGTATGCATTGGTGCAAAGTGTGAAAAAGTGGAAACACTACTTGATGGGTAAATAAACAATCATTCGCACTGAACATCAACCATTGCAATACTTACAATCTCAATCTAAGTTGCAACAATCAAGGCACTTTTGATGGATGGGTTTTCTTCAACAATTCCACTTGGTAATAAGGTATAAGAAAGGTATCTACAATAAAGTTGTTGATATGCTTTCTAGGCCTATATTAGTGCATCTACTTTACTTAATAATAATTATGTTTTGCATGAAGTTATATTGAGAAATATGCATTAGACAATGACTTTTAGGATGTTTATGCAAGCTTGAGTTGAGGTAACCAAGTAGAGGAATTGGATTGTCATTTGCATGATAACTTGTTGTACCATCTTGGCAAGCTTTGTATTCCACAGGGAGAAAGAGTCAACATCATAAGAGAGGCACATACTTCTCTTATTGCTGGTCATTTTGGTGTAATTAAGACGGTGGCACATCTATAAAGGTATTGTTATTGGCCTCTTATGCTTGAAAGTGTGTCATGATTTATTAAAGGATGTTCATTATGTGCAGTCGGTAAGCCTAGAAATAGGAAGTTAGGATTGTACACACCACTTTTGGTTCCTTCAAAACCTTGGGAGAGCATTTCTATGGATTTTGTAGGAGGTCTTCCATTGTCAAAAAGAGGTCATGATTATTTGTATGTAGTTGTGGATAGGTTCAACAAAATGTGTATTTTGATGCCATGTAAAAAGAAAATTACAGCTGAACAAATTGCTTAGTTATTCTTTCATAATGTATGGGTGCATTTTGTATTGCCCACGTCCATTGTTAGTGATCGAGGTTCTTCATTTGCTGGGAATTTTTGGTAAAGCTTGTGGGGAGTCATGGACACCAAATTGAAAAAGAGTACAACATTTCATCTGCAAATAAATGGTCAAACAGAGGTGGTGAACAGGACATTGATACATCTTTTTCGTGGGTATTGCAGCAAGCATCCTAAGTTGTTGGATGAACATTTGCACTACATTCAACATGCTTACAACCGGGCCAAGCACTCTTCAACTCAAACATCACCATTTGAAACATGTTTGGGATACTTGCCTAAGTCTCATTTGGATTTCATTTTTGGAAAGGATGTTGCTATTGATGGTTAGAGTGACATATACAAAGAAAAAGGTTAATTGAACAAATCCAATTGGTACACCAAAGAATTCAAGAACAACTGGAAAAGAGCCAAGGAAAGTACAAAGCAAGGCACAACAAGCATTGTGTAGATCACAAGTTCCAAGTTGGTGATGAAGTTTGGCTTCACATTAGAAAAGACAGGCTCCAAGGAAAAGGTAAAAAACTGAAACCAATTAGATATGGTCCATTCAGAATTCTGGAAACGATTGGTGATAATGCCTTCAAGTTGGATTTTCCTTCATATATGCAAATTTATGTTGTTGTTAATGTTGAGAACTTAAGTTTGTATGAGCCTCCTTTGATTGAAGATCGAGGAGAAAATGTCCAAATTCCTTTCATTGAGGATTTTTCTCCTGAATACCTTGATGAACTACAATGAGACACCATTCTTGATAGAAGAACAAGGTCTTAAAAGTGAGGGAGTGTGGACTACCTTCGAGTAGGGCTCAAAGGAACAAATCCTTCAAAAACCAAATGGATTGAGATTGGAAAGGTGAGGGAATTGTACCCTCACCTACTGGACAACTAAAAGTGATATTTTGGAGTCTAGAAGGCTTCCACTGGGGAGGAATGATCAGGTGCTCAAAAAAATAGCTCAAAATTCAAAGTTGTCAGATTGGTGTGAAACCTAAACGACTGCGTAGTTCTCATCATTTTGAATTCAGCGCAACTCATTTCGCGTGAAACAAACATTGTATGCTCCCAAAATCATATTTTGTTTGCTTTTCCAAATAGGGAATTTTTGCAAAATGTGACAGCTCAGCCAGAAATATGTGCTATTAACATGGCACTGACTGTGAATGTTGAGATGGTAGGTTTGATTGGTCAATGGGCCTTCGGCGAATCATGTTGTGCCAAGTGGCATGATCTCATTGGGTGCAGTTGGAAATTTTTTATTGGGTGGTTGGTGGCCAACCATGCACTGACATGTGGCCTAGCTAGAGGCCGTCATGTTGCAGCCCAGGGGCCATCAAAATTTTGGGTGAAGGTCCAGGCAGCAATAGCAAGGATCAAACCCGTGCCTCCACATATGACCACCATCAAAGCGATGTGGGGGCCTGGTCGGTGGGGGCATACAGTTGGCCTTAGCCCCAGGCACATGGCCCCCATATGGCCACAAATTCTGGATTATATGTGGTAGAGGACATTTAAAGTGTCTGAAAATTTCTCCCTAAAATCAGTGGAAATGACGCCCACCGCCTGGTTAGCGGAAATTTGGGCAAAATTGTAGGACGATCCCAGGTTTTGGGGAATTTGCGGTGCGATTAGCAGAAAGACTTGGGGAAGCCATAACTTCTTCAGGTTTTGACCAAATCAGGAGCATAAAGAGGCTACACAGACATTTTTTGGAATTTTGGAGCCATTGGAACAAGTTTCAAAGCTATCTGGGAGTTGTAAACTAATGTATTCACATTTTTTAGCATAATAGAGAGGGCCAAGACATTGGAAGCTAGACCAAGGATACATAGCCAAGGCGGGGTGAACTCCTTCATCATGTGTTGTTGTGAGATTGTTTTTTGGTGATGTTATTATTTGTTATATGTTGTTATTCAGTCATTTATTTATGTTAATTTGCACATAAAATTTACATAAAAACACTCAAAAACTCATGTTTAAACTTGCAATTAACCTCATGAATCCTTAAGCACTTTTAGCATATTTTGAAAATGAATTTCATACAACAAACTAATTATCCCATTCAGATCACTACACTAGGAGGTGTATCTCAATTTCCTGAAAGATGTGCTTTGTTCTTTGTACCTACCCTCCAAAGGGTTGTGAATCATATGGAGTCTCCATGCAGTCCCAATCTCTAATCTTTTATCATACCCCAAGGTTATTTGGTCTTCTTATCTAATGATTATCATTTCTCCTTAGCTCCTTAAGTGTCATCTAGCTTTTCCTCCTTCTTCATCTCCTTCTTCGTCATCTTTCCATAATGTGAGAGAGTACATGCATCTGCAACTCATTCATGACGAGACAACATCAATCTAAAAAACCCTAGCCTAAGATAGAGCACTTGGATTCATGAAATGGGCCGAGACTAAGTGACAAGTTATGGGATAAGGCCCAATGACTGTGCAATTGCGTAATTCTAGTAGCCAAGGGTCAAGATTGATCATAGAGACTGCGCAATGTGCACCTCAGGTTAGACTGAGGGAAATTTCTGCATAGTGCTCACTGAGGGAAAAATTTGCGCAGTGCCCATTGAGGGACAAAATTGCGCAGTTCAAGTAGTCAGTGGTTGTTGTGGGATAACTTAGAGAAGAAGCAATAGGAGAAATGGGAGGAGGTTTCAATTCAAGAGAACCCACATACACCAAAATAATCCATCAACATCCTCCCGTTAGGGACATTTTATAAGACATCAGTGGATGGGATTCTTTGAGAAATCAAAGGGTATGATGATGAGGTAATCCATGAATTTTACATGGCCCTCAATTCTCAAGAAGAAAATAGTACCACTATTGTTGTTAGAGGACTTGCAATCCATTTGAATGCAAAGCTCATACACAGAGTAACCACCATATCCTTAGGAGTTCGATGGGGCAAGGAGGATAAAGAAGTAAATATTACAACCATGAAAAAGTTCTTCCTCCATAAAGAGAAGCCCGTGGAAGACAAAAATGGAGTAAGAAGAGAAAGCCTCCCTTACCCTTGGGATGAAGTGGCCTATCACATCCTCGAGTACATACCCTATGAGGGGAGGTTGAGCATTGTGTAAGCCTATCAATTTAGGTTGCTCTATGAGCTAAGGTTCTAGACAAAGTTACCAACTCCAAGGAGGCTCAGTGTTCCACATTTCCTCTCATAGTCCATCATTGAAATGATACAGAAAGTGAGGGAGGGGAAGCACCAACACATTGGCCATCATGGCATCATCAAGCTCATTGTCATGGATGCCTTAAGCTACCAAAAGAACCTCGTGTTGTGGGCTAAATTTGTGGACATGGATAAGGAAATCCTCATTGAGAGACAAGCCCTTACCTCCACACGACAAGAAGAAACACCAACATCTAGTACTAGGGGTAGGGAAGAAAAGGAAAAAGAGAAGGAGAAAGAAAAAATAGAGGAAGAAGAGGAGGGGAAATAAAGAACAAAGGAAAAAGAGGGAGAGAAACAAAGAACGTAGGAAGAGAACCTTGAGGTTCCCTCTAAACCTCAAAGGATAGGAAGACAAGGGAAGTAAATAAACCTCTCACCAGGAAACACAAAACAAGAAGTCGTTGCCACATTGGCAACACTTGGCATACCTGTCAAGCCCAAGAGAAGGCAGCCTAGGACACTGGCCCCTTGTACTTTAAGACAAGAAAGAGCACCAGAATAAGGCAAGGGAAGCCTCCACCTCCTTCAACAATCTCTATCACCATTGATGAATCAACCAACCAAAGAGAAGAAGTCGGACATGGTAAAGGAAAATTTGAGGAGGTTACCTCCCCTAAATCAAGGGGTAGACAACCTTTGCCACCCATAGGGAGGCCCACCACTAGAGCAACCACATCTAAGAGGCTCAAAGCACACACTACCCTATTACAAGAGAAAACAGAGGAGCTACAAACAAAAACAAGGTTGCTATAGGGAGAAAAAGGACTGCTACAGGAGTAACAAGGACTGCTATAGAGGCAACAGGAAATGTTACAGGAAGGGGCAACCACATCAAAATAAAAAGAAGGTCACCAAGAACTCTAGGAGCTTGATTCATAACTTGACCTTGGATCCTACAACAAATTTGTTGAGGGAGGTAGGATTATCCCTGAGAAAATTGCAATACCACTCTTCTTTGAGTTGGAAAGGAAAAGAGGCAGAACTCATAAATGAATGCAAATTGCAAGGTCCGAGAAGTTAGAATATGTGGGCCTCATGGAGGAAAAATGTATGAAATGAGCAAGGAATTGAATAACTTAAGGCTAAGGGAGTTAGTCATGAAGGAGCAACTACAGACAGAGAACAAAAGGCTAAGAGAGAAACTGTAAGAAAAAGAGATACAACTTGCCATTATGGCAAGTTTATCCATGGAATCCATACAATGTAGGAAACCATCCAAATCCTATGCCATATTCCTCAAGGAGCAGTGGTTGCAATTCCATATAAAGACATTAACATAATATGACTCTCTACTTTTCCAAGACTATAGGAAGTTCATTGACTTTTGCAGAAAGGCAAGTATTGAGGATAGAGCCAAATTGGCTGAGTTATACATGCACAATGTGATCCTCATAGACATGAACTTTTGGATGCAACTAATGGCATTAGCCTCTTGGTTGACCCATCAAGAAACAAGCGCTAAAGAAGTAAGGAGGGTGATGAAAAAATAAGAGAAGGATCCTTTATACATCAGATCAGAATTAGTGAGCCACAAGGCTATCATCAGTAACCACAACCTCATCTCCATTGATCCTGAATTGGCACCTCAGTATATGGCAGCTCAAGAACAAGCTATCCTCGATTTTGAGACCTTTAGGATGTTGGGGACAAAAAGTTTGTAGGCTTACCAAAGAAGATGGCATGCTTTGCTTCACAGTTTGCAAATCAGCGAATATCACTCTCCAGAAATACCAAGGAATGCCTTGGAGAGAACCCTACTTTACAAAAGAATCATGCAAAGGTTGAAGATCAATTGGATAGGGCTCAAACTTAGTCCTCCCTTATTGTTGGGCCTACAGAAGAGAAGAGCATGTTATTTTTTGGTAGCATCAGAAGTGTTCTAGCCTTAAAAATTTGTGGAGAGGCTAAGGCACACAAGTTCTAAAGAACCCAGAAACCATTTGGTGAAATTCTACCAAGATTATATTTTATTAAAATAATTAATATTTTTAATGGAGTTCCTAAGTCTAAACTTAGGGAAATTAAAATATTAATGGGTATTAATCAAAATATGAGTGAGACTGATCTAGAAGGCGGATCAAGTCATGTTTTAATTTTAGCCGTTGATTAGAGACTTAATTTCAGTCGTTGAAGACTCAACAGGAAAAGTATAAGATGGAGGCTTGGGGTTCATTTGAAAAAACACATGGAGATAACGAATTAATCTAGAGTTTGATTTCTGGGGCTAGGAAGTTGAGAAATTCGAACTAAGTGATTATTCTATAGCAAAGGGGCAGTGAGAATCCAGGAGGAGGACTTTCCAGGGAATATTGATAGAGAGATCTTGTGGAGAGGTAACACAATAGCTGAAAGGGCTGATGTTGGGCCAGTCTGGGCCCATGCAGCGTTGACGCAGAGCCAGAAGGGCCAGCGTAGAAGGGAAAGATGCATGTCACACAAAAGTCAGAACTGCCGGAACAATTGAGATAGCTGACACAGAGGGTAGAAGAATTGACGCAGGGCCAGTGCAAAAGTAGCCGAGGTTAGCCAATCTTGTTGCTAGATCAGCCGGAATTCTATTGCATGAAGTGAGGTAAAACTCACTCAGATTTTCCGCTAGTATTTTCTCAGTAAAGGATTGTTAGATGAACATCCTTGATTTGTATTTAGATATTTCTCCTGCATAATAATAAACCCTCAGAGTTGTTGCACCGATTTTCCCGCATTGGGTTTTTCCAGGGACTACTATGTCCAAAAATAAGTGTGTCCTATGTATCTTGTTCTTTGCTTTATTTTCTGGTTCATGAGATTAAATATTTAATTAATGTAGGCTACATAAGTAATTTGCTTTAGTATTCAGAAGAATAAATTGATGAATGTAATTTAAAAATCAAGTAGGTGAAGTAGATTTAGATTTGCTACAGTAAGGGCTCCTTTGGTGTAGGAATTTTCATAGAGACCGACAGAAAAACAAAAGGAGTGGACAGACATAGAAGCAAATGCAGGGTTCTATCCATAGGAAGGCACACCATTTGAGATTCCTTGAGATGTCAGAGAGGCCACTAGGGCCATGAATGAACTTCACATTAGTGACTGAGTTGCTCAGAGGGTGAGCAACACCTTCAACATGGAGGTGATGATGGGTTTCATCAATAGGTATATTTTGAGGCCCATTGTGCTATCACCCAACTCTTAAAGCTCTCTTTTTCTCACATTGTTTTGCATTTTCAGCCATAATATGCTTAGTAGGAATACTAGAGGGTGATTGTCATATTTCATTGCCTATGTGATTAATATTTAGGAAAAAGAATCATTTTTTGAGATATTTGCTATGCAGAGGCTTGTCGAAGGCATCTAGAGAGAATATAGGAGGTTTGTCCACTAAATTAACTCTCCAACTCAACTTGAGACCAAATATTCCTCACCAACAACTTGATTCCACTCGCAGTCGAGGAACTCAAGTGCATATGAAGATCCAAGAGAACCAAATCCACCAATTTCGAGATGTTGGAGTGAAGCAATCTTATTTTCAAGGGAGTTGTCACTTAGCCACCTTTTGTATAAATAAACAAGCCTAAGCGGCTCATTAGGAATTCAAACTTTTGTTGGAGGTAGGAGTAGCTATTGAGAGCCTAGTGCTTGATACTGTTATTTTCATCCTTCATATGATGTATGTGACTCTTTATTTTTTGTCAATGAACAACTTACTATTGGCCTATATCTGAGTTAACTTTGGAGGGTTGAAACCCTTGGGTTTGGGCCCAACCCAAAGGCTTTAGTCTCTCTCATGTATTCTTTCCTTGTTCTTGTTCAAGTCATTGTATTTCTTTCCTTGTTTAAATAGGAATTGTATTTCTTTCCTTGTTTAAATAGGAATTATATTACAAAAATTGTAATTGAAGGTTTGACTACCACCTCTCTTGTGAGAAGTGTGGTTGGAGGATCTACAACAACAAGCCAAAAACATGTGTTTATGATTTCTTGGAAATTGCTAAGTTTTGGATTGTAACTCTTGTGCATGCTTGGTTTCTGCAACTTAGAAGTTAGTAGCATTGATTTGGAAATTAGAGTAGGTATATGTTATAGGATAGAGTAGATCTTAAAGAAATAAAATTCAACTCATCATTTCCACTTTGATTTATTTTGTTGCAATATAGATCATTTAATGCATGTACTTGATTACCCCGCAGGGGTTGTTGTTGACTTTTAGGGATTGGAACACTCATCCACATTCACTTAGACAATTCCATCTTCCTCCTGGACACCTCATAATGCTCTGAAACTCTTCCACCAAAATCACCCTTTCTGGGCCAATCAAGGACACCGTGGGCATGAACTTTTGTGTAAGATAGACCTCCGAGGGGTACTAGGCTTGGCAAAAGGGCTCCCACATCCTTCTTCCACCTTCAAGACACCATCATTGCCCTCAGAAATCTCCCAGACTCACTCCTGTAGCAAAACATGGCACTCCTGTAGCACTTCCTATCGCAGTCGTGTAGCATTGCTTAAATCCAACCATATTTGCGTTAGGACCTTGAATCTTGCATTCTGAAGTTGAATAATGGCCCTCATGCTTCGATTTCATGATTAGTGAGACTCCACGACCACTCCAAACCTATATTTTCTCCACTACAAACACATAACAAGTAGATTAGACTTAGTTTTTTTGAATTCCATAGTTGTGTTGAAGATTGAATTCCTCCTTCTCAAGCAAGTTGCAATTAGATAAATGATTCATGCAAGTAGAATATTGATTTGATTAGTGTGCAAATAGAGTAGCATGGTTTATTTATGCAACTAGAATAGTCTATTCCTTTCATGCAACTACAATTAGCCTTTACATTTAATGAATGGTATTTTCATTCATGTAGTTAGAATCATGTTCATTCCCTTGCAATCATGATATGCTTTCATAGAAGTTCTCTTTGTAGTTCGCTGAAGGAGTAGTCTTTGTATGCCTTGATCTGATCTAATGATTGAGGGTGACATGAGTAGAACTTAACCCATTGTGCATATAACATAGTCACCTCTAAGTTTGTATGAACCTTGGGTTCATAATTTAAGTTGAGAGCCTTGAAAGTTGCAACAACCTTGATGCAATACCAGGGCTTATCAATTGCAATCATCTATTTCATCAACACATATTGTTAATTAAAGAAGGTTGCTATTTATGGACCTTGGACAATGAAAATCATAACATTCGTCCAATGCAACAACTATGTGAAAAAGGTTCAGAGGTTGCCGATAATAAGTAATGTTGTTCGAGATATAGAATGCTTTCAACCAATGTTGATAATATCAAAGATATTTTGCAAAATATTGCAAATATCACGATATTTTCCGGTAAATGATATTTCTCCTAGAAAATATCACGATATTTCCTCTTTTGAAAATATTGCGATATTTTCAAAATATCCCCGATATTTTGCCAAAATTTCATGCGACGATGTTAAATATCATCAAGCACACGGGGTCATGGCTACGAAAGTGATTTTGGTGGTTTTCTTTTGTCATTTTGCTTTGTTGGTCCTTGAGAAGGAAGGGGAAGAGATTTGTGGTGGGTTTCAAGGAGGGATTGACGATCAAACAACCATTATCATCACCAACCAATTTTTTTTTTGTGGATCAAAGATTCAAAATCAGTGAGACAAACTTAATTTCTTCAATTAACATGTATTTTCTGAAAAACTCTTAAGTTAATGATTTTTTTCATAGATTTAGGCTTATGTTTGCTTGCCTCTTTGCCTACCAACATGTTGCTTCTTCTTTTTTGTCATTTGCTATGATTTTCATGCCCATAAACTAATACAAGAGTTTTCTCCATATTTTGGTAGCAAGTTTCATTTTTTTTAAACTTTCTTCTGTACCCTCTTATTGTCATTTTTCATTGCAAATAATGTAGTAAAATATTTATTTTTTAAAATGAGGTGGCTGTTATTTTTGTGTATAAGGGTTTAATGACATGTTTTTGTCTTTTTGGTGCCCTAGGTTTGAATTTTGAGTCTTGGCTGCCCCTTAATCCACTACAAATATGTCAAGGCCCTTGGACCCATTTTGGCAGTGTGGGGAACTTGACTGTAGGACAAATCATCCATATCTCAAATGCAAATTATGTGGGGACATGATGACAGGAGGGGTTACACAATTTAAATATCATCTGGCTAGACTCCCTGGAGATGATGTTGGGCTTTGTAAGGAATCTAGTGCGAACCTTATAAGAGTTGCACTTGAAGCAATTGAGGAAAAAGACCAAAAGAAAGAGGAGGTAGCTATGAACAAGGTCGAACATGTAGGAAAATCTTCAGGGATCTGGATATCTACTTTTGATATTGAGCCTCAAGGTATTGGGAGGGGATCCACAACATCACTTGTTGAGGTTACTGGGAGTGATAGCGCATCAGTTTTTGTTCCACAAACCAGACGTGGAGCACAATCTTCCATAAAGTAAGTTGTTAGAAAAAAGAAAGAAAGCAAGAAGCAGACAAAGTTATGGGGAAGTGTCTTTTTGGAGTGACTTACCTCTTAGTATCGTAAAAAAAATCCATTTTGGCAGCTGATGTGTGATGCCATTGCTATTGTGGGCCCAAGGTACAAAAGTGTTACATATGAGGAATTGCAGGGGTCAATCCTTTAAGCAGGAAAGCAAGACATCAACTCTAGATTGGTGGAGTTGAAGCAGACATGGTAGGTGTCTAGAGGCACAGTGATGTTTGATGGCTTGATAGATAGGAAGAGTAAAACCATTCTAAATTTCTTGGTACATTGTCTTAAAGGTACCATGATTATTAAATCATTGGATGCATCAACACATATTAAAGATGCAACATTGTTATGTGAGTCATTAAATGGGTTCGTCCAGGAGATTGGTGTGCAAAATGTTGTGCAATTCATAATAGATAATACAACGAATTATGTGGTTGCTAGCAAGATGCTTATGGATAGAAACCACACATTGTTCTGGACCCCATGTGTAACACAATGTATTGATTGTTGCTTGAGGATATGTGGAAACTCTCCTTCATCAAGGAGGTGATTGATATGACTAAGAGCATCCCCAAATTTATATATAACCATGCTTTTGTTCTTAGTCTCATGAGGAGATACACTAGAAACAGTGGGTTTCAACATCCTGCAATCACACGTTTTTCCACCAACTTTATTATTCTTTAGTCTTTGCTTCGATGTCAATTTGAGTTGAAGCAAATGTTTGTTTATGATGAGTGGCATGATACAATAGGAGATAGGATGCGAGAGCCATTGCAAAAACAATGTACACTGACACATTTTGGCAAGGTGTAGAAGAAGTTTTCTCTATTAGTGAACCTATAGTAAAGACTCTGAGATTGGTAAATGGGGTAACCCTGTAATGGCTTATTTGTATGAGGCCATGGGTAGGGCCAAGGATAACATTCATGCTTATTATGCAGACAATGGTTCCATTGGGTTTAGAGACATATGATGTTAAGGGATGCGATTGATAGTTGGTGGACATGGATGCTCCATCGACCAATTCATGCAGCAACACTTTTCTTCAACCCCACATTTTCATACAAACACAGCTTTGATTTTGATGGCAAGGTGATGGAAGGGCTCCATCGACCCACATGGATGCGATTGATGGTTGGTGGACATGGATGCTTCATCAACCCATTCATGCAACAACACTTTTCTTCAACCCTACATTTTCATACAAATGCAACTTTGATTTTGATGGCAAGGTGATGGAAGGGCTCCATACTTGTATTCATAAGATGGTACCTGATCCTGAGCTTTGCAACAAAATCAATCACGAGATACAAATGTATTAAGATTGTGTTGCCCTATTTGGCTTTGATGATGTTATTTGTAAAATGACCCTCTTCATGCCACGTAAGTGACAAGTCATGACTCATTAGAATTTTATATTTATTAATTTATAATTGTAGATTTTTTAAATTCAATTATGTTTTATTTGAAAGTGTACTTATGTTTTAAGTTTTAAAGTTTTTTTTCTTTATTTTGTTGTAAATGTTTGGTGGTGAACCTATGGTACAATGGCACCAAACTTGCAGAAATTGGCCATCAGAATCCTAAGTTAGAGTTGTGGCTCTTCAGGGTGTGAGCGCAATTGGAGTGTATTTGAGAGAATACACTCAAAGAAGTGCAACAAGTATAACTTTGAGCTTCAACTTTCAACTGAGCAATTACATTTATTGTAATTTATGACCCTCAAGTGTTAGTTTTTTTGACACTTTTACAGGTTGGTGTTCTCATGCCTCAATGATTTGGTGTATGTGCATTACAATCTCCAACTACGAGTGAAACAAATACAGAAACCATTGGATCTAGATGTTATTTCCTTGAACAATATTGATGTATTGTCTAAGTGGAGGGTGGAGTCTGAGGTTCCCATCATGGAGGAGTCACCTACATGGCTAGAGGGGGAGCCATTAGTACAGGGGCAGCAAGAAGATGACTCAGTGGAGGAGCAATAGCAGCGATAGGAGTAGGAGGAGGAGGAGGAGGAGATTGTGGGAGCATCAACGACAACACAATCTGCTACAAATATAGGAGAGCACAACTCCATACCCAACAATCTTCATTTGACATTAAGTGCAGGGCTAGAGCCTTCTACTGCTAGGGGTAGGCCTGGCAAACAACACATAATCTTTTCCTGTAAAAGGAGTAGAGGGCACTAATCTCAGATAGCTAGCTGCTAGTTTTGTTTGTTTTGCTACATATAACTCATGACGATGAGATCCTTTTATATATGTATGATCCTATTTTGTATTGGTTCTTCACATTTCAGCCCTTGATTGGACAATTATTTGACATCGCCTTTGATGTATCATTTTATTTGACATCCACTATATATATATATATATGATTTCTTCATATTTATAAGCAAATGTGTTTATTTCATGTTGTTGTTGCTTTATGGGTTAAAAATCTGAAAAAAAAATGATATTATTATTATTATTATTGTTATTATTATTATTATTATTATTTATTTTTTTTAATGTTCGACGGTATTTTGCTGATATTTTTGCCAATATTGCCAAAAAGATGTTTTCAGGACCCTCGTCAATATTTGCCAATCTCGATATTATCAACACTGCTTTCAACAATTTCATATTTTTGCCAATATTGCCAAAAAGATGTTTTCAGGACCCTCGTCAATATTTGCCAATCCCGATATTATCAACACTGCTTTCAACAATTTCTACAGATACATACCTTTCAAAGATATTCTGTCCTAGATGTGGGTAAATGCAAATTTCTTTTCATAACCAAAAGACAAAAACTTCGAGTAAAACATGGTTATTTTGAGCACATAGCAAATTTGCATTTCCAGGTATAAAGAGAATTAACCAGCCTATAATTATGATCCTAAAGTCAGCATGTTAAAACATAGTAAATGGTACTAAACAGATATAGAATTTCATACACAATTTTCTTCAAACAATTGTGATACAACTCAATACCCTGCTGGTTATACATATAATTTCATGTCGAGCTTGGTTCTATATCTATATGTGTATTTTATTCCTGTTAAGTCACTCTTTTAAGTATAAACAATACAGAATTTATCAGGGTGCGAAATAGAGTTACTCATGCTCATCTGTGGCACTCAAGATCAGCATACAAACATTTTCAATGTTCATGATGGCTATAATATAGTAAGGGGGCATTTCCTTTAGGTATTTCATCATACACTTATTGAACAATCCCATATATTTTTGGGGATGCACACAAATGTACGATTTATGGACACTTGTGGCCTCTAGTAAACCGATCTAAGGCAAATTCAAAAGAAAATGAAGGCAATTGTGCATATGTGTAAAAAATCCATTTGCACACTTCTTCAAAGAGTTTATGTGCAACCTTATCCAGTGAAATTATTGTTGGCAAAGAATATAAAATTCAAATATTTATCTTCAAAATTGTTTATCAGACACTTTCCAGGCATCAATCCTTTACCATGAAAACTTCAGACCAGCATACAGTGAAAATTTACTAAAGCTTATTGCATAAATATGAGATATTTTGATAGAGACATTTAAGCAAACAGTTTGCATGCAAACGGTTTTTTCAATGGTTTTATGTCAGTTCCCCTTTGCAAGAGTTTCAATAATCGTGCCTTGGGCAATCTTATGCTACATTTCTTCTTTTTATCCGTCATATGTAGACTGCGTTCTTGAGTATTTGGCTTCAATTGGCAGCAGCAGAACAGGGGATAAATGTTATAGCCAGCGCCCAGTGAACAAGGCTGTAAAGAATGGACCGTTGACTCAAATAAAAGAGCAACAAATTTTAGAGTATGGCTGGATGAGTTTTGGTTCTGCTGCTCAGTAAAAGTCTTGAGTTTGAGACAAATGAGTGGCTGAAAGAAATCTATACCAGTGCCTTGAAGTCCATTTGGCATCGGTTATATGGAGTCCATAGTCCAAAGAGGGGAATTTGCCTTATTTAAAAGGAAGGCGTGCACCAGGTAGAATAACCAAACCGAATACCAACCTACACTAATTTTCCAAATGCCAAGAGTTTCACCAATATATTCTGCAAATGTAGGCCAAAATGTATCTATTACAGCTGAAGTATACCATGAAATACTTCATAGTATTTTTATAAAAGTTGAGGAAAAACTAAAGGTAAAAAAACATTCGAAATGATAATTCTCTTAAGATAGAACAATAGTACCATGAGAAACCAACTGTAATATATTTGGTGAAGAAATCCCTGAGTGATTTGTATCAAGAAATAGACTGCTCTCCAATCTCTAGGACACATCACAGGCTAAACATAAGCAACTTTCTCAGAAAAATGAAGTGTAGAGTTCTGGTATTAGTTCTTTCAACCCCCTTTACAGTGGTAGAGCGAGCTGAATAAATATGCCCAAGTTTAGCCGCTCACCAATCAATTTCTAACTACATTCATGAAAATGGAGCCCGACTTTTTGTAGAAGCCCGGCACACTAGCAAATATGCACTCTAAGGATGGAAATATTACATTAAACTCATTTTATGAGGGGCCCTAAAGGTCTGTCGACTGCTTCCACATGATCAAGTATCTCTCACATTGTAATGACCCTATTCAGTTAATGAACTGCACTACCCTGCAGACTCCCAAATGTAGCGCCAGTCATCCATAGATAGCTTATCCACAAGTCCTCTGGCTTCTGCTTGACTGTCTTCACAGATCCTTGTCACAAGAGCACTCCAAGTACTCTCATGTGGAGCCAAAGTCTGCCTTGTCATTATCATAAGAACTTCACAAGCTTCTCCAACCTTGCCTTCGTTGCACAATCCAGTTATCAACAAATGATAGATATAAACGTGTGGAATAAAACCATTTGATATCATCTCTTCCAGGAATTCTTTGGCCTCGTCAAACTTTCCTTCATTACAAAGTCCACCGACTAATGTCGTATAGGATAATGCATTAGGAAGACATCCGTTTTCAGGCATGTCTCTTAATATCTGGCAGGCGTCTAGTGCCTTGCCTTCTCTGCAGAAGCCAGTTATCACTGTATTATAGTTAATTACGTCTGGGTTGCAACCCATGACCTTCATCTTACTTAGGAGCCTGTAGGCCTCGCGCAATTTCATTTTTCGGCATAAGCTATTCAGCAGTGTGTTGTAGGTAAGAGCATCTGGAACATAACCCTTGTTTAACATTTCATCCAAGACACCGAGTGCTGTTTTAACCTGACTTTTCCTACAAAGACCTTGCATTAAAATGCTGTAAGTCTCAACATCAGGAATGCAACCCTGCTTGTTCATCCTGTTGAAAAGAAAATAGGCATGACTCAACCTGTCACTATGGCAATGGGCTCTAATGAGGATATTATAGGTCCTAGTATTTGGGGTTATTCGAAATTCATGCAAGTTTTTGAATAGGGAAAGAGCTGTCTCAAGGCATTTGTTTTCGATAAGCACAATCAATAGAACATTGAAATGCTTTGCCAATGGTTCGTAACCGAACTCTAACATCTGATGAAAAGCCTTAATAGCTTCATTAGGCATTCCAAATTCTCCATACATTTTAATTATATCAGCAAACAGACCTGGTGTGTATGGACAGCCATCCTTTCTCATCTGCTGGATTAGACCTTCCATTACTTTAAACTGCCTCGCGCGCCCCAGTTTGCATATAAGGGTATGATAAGTAGAATAACTGTGCTTGAAACCGGGCTGCCGATATGCAACTTCAAAAATTTCCATTGCTAACAATGCATCTGTCTGCTTAGCAATTAATTTGTGCACGCGCGCAGGGGTGAGCATAGGAGATTGATTTTGGATATTGGACGAGTGTGAAATAGAAGAAGAATCAGAGGAATAGTTCCCTCTTGAAGAATATGACGAGAATTTAAGCAGGGTGCTTAAAAATGGCAGGGGTTTAGTAATCCAACTGGATTTGCGGAGCAACCCAGTTTTATTCATGAATGTATCAATAGAAGAGGCAATCGCAATGTGATGAAATAACGGGGAAACTGCACAAAATGATCTCTGATTTGAAAATCTCTTACCTGAAATGGTGGAGGAGATTAAACCCCCTCTTTCACAGACCCTCATGCTTTATCAGGTAGCCTGCAACAGAGATTCATCACACAAACACTACGCAAGACGAAGTAGGGCAAAATAATAATCACATACACGGTTACACCCGCTTCTGTGTGTGTTCAGTCCACTGCTGAAGAATGAACCATTCACATTGTGCATCTGATTCTCTCAACTATTTGTTGTTTATATTCATTTATGCATATTAAAGTCATTTATGTATAGTTGTGAAATTTTTTAAGAAACTATTTTTATAATTTTAAATATTGCAGTTATTTTTTATTAAAAAATATATAATAATAATAAATTATTTTTCAGATTAAATGGCTTTCATATTTTAACGGTATAATTTACTTAATTTAACAATTTTCTAAGAATAATAGTAATTAAATAATATAGCAATAATATTATTTATTGTTTGGGTTCATAAGGTCAGAAGTAGCAGTTGTCAATATAGCCGTGGGAGTCTCTGCCATACTATTTAACAAGTTAAGCTGGATCGGTTCTTCAAATTGTCCTGACGATGAACCACACTAATTAGTTCGAAACACGTCGACAAATAATTTTGTAAGTGATTTCGCCTAAATTTCTCTAACAATAAAATTATAATTGAAATTTAAAGTAAATTTTATTACTATTATTATAACATTAAAAATGTATTCAAACCAGAGATATACCTAAATACTTAACTTCCTATCCAAAAGTAAAACTAGAGACATCCTCAAATTCATAAAGGAAACTTTCTATCCAAAAATAAACGCAAGTTTCAAACCTTATACGAACCAAACAAATAGCCTAAAATTAAACTAAATTGAATGGGTCAAAATATTGTTTTGAAAATTTAAATATTTGGTTTCGGTGAAGATAAAGAAACCCAGCATTTTATTTTGAAGGAAAAAAGTTTGAAAAGATTTTATGTTTGTTAAAAAAAATATAGGGTATTTGGTTTCCGTGAAGATAAAGAAACTAAGCATTTTATTTGGAAGGAAAAAAGTTTGAAAAGATTTTATGTTTGTTAAAAAATATAGGGTAGATGAATGGTTCTGGTTTTTTTAATGGTTTTTTTAAAAGTATTTGGTTTTTTTAAAAGTATTTTAAATAATAGTCATCGTTGTATAGTAGTATAGTTTTTGTTTTTTTGGTAAAGTTTGTATTTTGTGGTTATTTGAAAATGTTGTGTTTTCGTAATTATTTACCCAATTTACATCTTCACATTTTATATAATGAAAGTTAAATTATGAGAAACTTCTGAATTCTACATAATGAAAGTTTTTTTTTGCATATCGGCACTCTTACCAATGAAAGCTTTCTCCACACCTTCGCACTCCGCACAATAAAAGCTTCTTACACACCTCTACACTCTGCACAATTAAGGCTTCTTTCATACCTCCGCACTCCGCACAATGAAAGCTAAACTCTTATATATATATAGTTGCCCAAAATTGCTAAAGATATAGAGAAGTTGTCTACGAGTTATGTGAAATTCGTATTAAGCATCTGGATTAAATGGAGCCGAGGCAAACATTCAACAATATATATATCAAACAAGTGCATAATTTAAGTCCCACAAAATTAATATATCAATATATTAAACAATCAGTGCAGAAGCTTTCATTGTGCCAAGTGCGCAAGGAAGCTTCCTTCGCACCTCCGCACTCTGCATAATGAAAATTAATTGCTTAATATGAATTTTAGGTAATATGTGGCCAATTTCTCTATATGTTTAATGATTCAAAGCAACTGCGATAATGATTGAAAAGTGTGCATATCTCATAGTCTAGCTTTCTTTGTGCAGAGTGAAGGAGTGCATAGGAAGCACAATGAAAGTTTCCTCTACACCTTTGCACTATGCAAAATAAAATTAACTCAAATTAAAAATAAAAGATTAAAACATATAACGTATTTCAAACTTTATCAAGTAAACATAGAATGGAGGTGAGGCAAACATTCGACAATATTATATATCAAGCAAGTGCATTGCAGACATGCAGGAGTGCAAAAGGAGGAAGTTTTCATTGTGTCAACTGTGGAAGAAAGCATCCTCCACACTTTGTACATTGAAAGCTAAACCCTAAGATATTTGCACACTTCGCACAATGTAATCTAAATTCTTAGATATGCAGTTGCCCTAAACCATTGAAGATATAGAGAAATTGTCCATGGCTTATGTGAAACTCATATTAAGCACCTGGATTAAATGAAGCCAAGGCAAACACTCAACAATATTATATATCAAGCAAGAGCATAATTTAAGTCCCACAAAATTAATATATAAATCTATTAAGTAGCCGGCGGAGAAAGCTTTCATTGTGTCGAGTGTGGAAGGAAGCTTCTATGCACCTCTACACTTCACACAATGAAAGCTAGCTACTTGATATGAATTTCAAGTAATAAGTGGCCATTTTCTTTATATGTTCAATGATTCAGAGAAACTATTACAATGATTGCAAAGTGTGCATATCTTCGGGTTCAACTTTCATTGGAGAAGCTTTCATTGTGCGGAGTGTGGAAGTGTGAAGGAAGCACAATGAAAGCATCCTCCACACCTCTACACTTTACACAATAAAATTAACTCAATTGAAATAAAAGATTAAAATATATAACATCTTTCAAACTTTATTAAGTAAACATAGAATGGAGGTGAGACAAACACTCAACAATATTATATATCAAAGAGGAAGCTTTGATTGTGCTGAGTGTAGAATGAAGCTTTCTGCACCTCCGCACTTTGTACAATGAAAGCTAAACCCTGAGATACCTTTGGACTTTGCACAGTGAAAGATTATTTCGCACATTTGTACTCCGCACAATGAAAACTGAACTCTTAGATATGCAGTTGCCCTAAACTGCTAAAGATATAGAGAAATTGTCCATGACTTAAGTGAAATTCATATTAAGTAGCTAAATTAAATGGAGTTGAGGAAAACACTCAACAATATTATATATCAAGCAAGTGCATAATTTAAGTCCCGCAAAATTAACATATCGATATATTAAGTAGTTGACGGAGGAAGTTTTGATTGTGTCGAGTACATAGGTGCGCTAGTGTAGAGGAAGCACAAGGAAACACCCTTCACATTTTCACACTATGCATAATGAAAGATTTCTCCACCAGCTGCTTAATATGAATTTCAAGTAATATGTGGCCAACTTCTCTATATCTTTAACGATTCATAGCAACTATTATAATGATTGCAAATTGTACACGTCACAAGATTTAACTTTCATTGTGCGAGAGTGCAGAGGAAGCACAATGAAAGCTTCCTCCATACCTCTGTACTTTGTACAATAAAATTAACTCAATTAAAAATAAAATATTAAAACATATACCATCTTTTCAACTTTATCAAGTAAACATAGAATTGAGGCAAGACAAACACTCATTAATATTATATATCAAGCAAGTGCACACTCGAAAATTTAACGAGGAAGCTTTCATTTTATGGATTATGGAAGTGTGGGAGTGCGGAAGTAGCATAATGAAAGCTTCCTCCACACCCCCACTTTTTGAGGAAATATATTTTGTAATGTTTATGAAATATATTTTATAGAATCCTAAACAAAGTTATAAAATAAATATGTGTAAATATCGACTTGGAATATAAACTATGGATCTTTTTCAATAGATGTCTAGGGATTCATTTATGTGATTGCTCTGCAGGGGGTTTTTAATTGCTAAAGGTATGTTAGATATGACAAATAACGAGACCATGTATTGTGTTATGTTTATGGCAGAAATATTTTATAAAAAGGAAATGCTTCATATAATGAAGCGAAAGCAAAATACAAGAAGGATGTTGTTGTAGTGTTTTCTTCTTAATGATGTATGAAAAGAACCTACTTAAGATTGTGGATGACAAGCAATCTCAACAATATAAATGGCTGCTAAACATTGTAGATTTGCAACAATTGATAGAAACAAAACCTGCCAAAGTGCAATTCTATGCCACAATCATAGTTAAACAACAAAAAGAAAGAGTAATAACTCCAATCATCCACAATATAAATGGCTGCTAAACATTATAGATTTGCAACAATTGATAGAAACAAAACCTGCCAAAGTGCAATTCTATGCCACAATCATAGTTAAACAACAAAAAGAAAGAGTAATAACTCCAATCATCCAATGAAAAACAAATATGTAAAGAATAATTTTATTATAACACCTGTGACGGGAAAAAATAAATGTTACCAGTCCCCCTCTATGGGATGGGTTCTTGGCTATCCTCAAATGTCTTAAGCTTGTGTAGAGTCTCTCTCCTCTATAATGTGAAAACCTAGCAAAAATATGGTGTGCGACAATGAAAATAATCGGAGTTACAACAATGAGTGCAACAATGAAAATAATCAAAAGTGAATAATGAATGGAAAACCCTTCTATTTATAACCAAATATTGAGTTATCGTCAAATAATGAGCAATAATAAAATATTGTTGATCCCATTATTGAACTAACCACTTGGAATATTTTATTATATTTGGTTAGGAGGGAAAAAGTATTTAAACTTTTATTTAGAAATAATAAATAAATAAATGATTTATTTATCATCTCAAGGAATTAGTTAAGGAATAATAAACAAATAAGGATTTATTTAATTATTCCTAAAGGTTAGTCAAATTTAACAAAGAATAATAATTAAGTAGTCATTAATTAATTATTCTTAGAGAAAAATAAGAAAAATAATGATTTATCTGTTTATTTTTCATGATTGGATCAAATTTGATAAGGAATAATAATAAAACAATGGTTTACTTAATTATTCATAGAATAAAATCAAATAAATAGTGATTTATTTAATTATTCTTCATGGGTTTAACTATAAATTACTTAACAAAGGTGGTTTATTAGGTAATTTCTCACAGTGAAAGCAATTTTACTATGGTAATATTGACTTTACATGGTGTACTACAATCCATCTAGTAAATTAGGCTAGATGATCAATTTTTTGGTGATAATAGATTGCCCCCCAATGTACGAGTGTTAGGAGCAAAATGTATGACTGAAGTACGTTGTAAAGACACAATCAATTATACAACACATGGGAGTCAGAGAGAGGGAGAAAGAGAGAGAGAGAGAGAGAGAGAGACCAATGAAGCTGATTTTGAAACATGATATGGACAGAGGGCATGAGACTAATTCAAGTATCATTTTACGTTGTGGTACCAGACCTCAATGAGATGGAGGAGGCATACCCATACTTGCCGAGATAACTTAGTACAAAAATAATGGTTTACCCAGAAATATAAAATTGAGCAATGAAGTACATGTTGAATAGTACATGACATGCTGGCATAACAAAGCCAAAAAACAATACAATATGTCCCATATACATAATGCATCTGGAAAAACATGAGCCAGGACTGAATACAATAATATATGAGTACATGAGATACAAATATCCTTCCCTAAAAATGGGCGGGAGGGAAGGTAGAACAATCAGAGAAGCCCCGATGAACAAGGAAGGGCTCTGCAAAACTGAATGGATCATCTGGAGGAGACGTGCATGCTACGAACACAACGATTGGTAGGAACTGAACCCATCAACTCTGCAAAATTGCATCTAAGGTTGTAGCATAGTAGGTATGCATCCGAGCATGTGGGGGGCTACCTGGAGGGGCCACCCCTTCATGAGGTCTGAAACATCTCACACACACCCAGGAATCACTGGTACAATTTGTTGCATCACTGAACCCTCAAGTGTCTGGATCATGAACATGAAACAACTAAGTCAAAGGGCAATAATGATATCCTCTGCTCAATACAAGGTGCCAAACAAGAATGGAAGGTGGAACCAAGATACACCACCCTCTAGGTCATTCTTCTGGAATAAATGAGTTGATGTCAACATAATAGGGCTCGTGATAGATGAGGAAATGAGGATCCTCAACTAAAGCAAGAGGGAAAATAGTAATGTGACTAATGAATCGACACCAAGGGTAATGGGGAAAATGTGGGAATAAGGGACAAACACACGACTTCCCTTATCAGAGCATAAAGTGCATGGTTGACCTGGCAACGACTGACTCAACCCCAGAGGGGATGGGGACAGTATGACTGGAGGCCAAAATGAGCAGCATAGGATGAACGATATGAAAATATGGATTGAATACTATGACATGATATGATGGGACATGAAATACTCCAAAAAGGCAAGGGTGACTCATTGCAGATGCTCTGAACAAGGGTGACTTGATGATGCTGCTGCACAGACTAGACCCGACGAGGACCATCAAAACATGAGTAAATGATGGTTACTCATGAATAAAGTAGACATATGGTACGACAAGTATTAAGAGGAGTTGGATATTAAAGTACAAGTGTTGCTTTATGACAAAATCCGATTTTGAGAGGCGACGAAGTGACCTTTCTTGGAAAAATGTCTTCCTGGTGAAGTGTCAAATCATAAAAAATGGAGGAAGACCCATTACAAAGCTCCATGAGAGCTTTCCAATGGTGTTGATGGTTCGTCAACTGAGCTACATTTTATTCATAATGGGTGACAAAAAAATTGTGAATTTGTCTATGAAAGGACATTTTCCCTCCAATTTGGATTCATTTGCTAAGTGAGATGTGGTGAATTTGGAAAGGACAAAAAGGCCCTAAATCTTGTGGAGATCGTAAGAGACAAACCGACTGTCAGAATCAGGATTTGCAAATTTCAGGCAAGTGGCTTTACTTGTATAAAGATGGCATTAATGTTTCTTGGAACGATGGTTCGAGAATGAACTACTAGAGGAGGTCTAGAATCATCCTCACCCACAAAGTCAAACATGGGGAGTATGTGGATATATAGTAGAATATTTGAAGATATGGTATCAAACATCAACGATATGCGATGTGCATATGCCCAAGGGTAAGAGTAATCAAAGGAACAAAGAGCAAACAATGATAACGTAGGAGTAAAGAAGAAAACATCAGAGGGGCCATATTGAAAGTATCGCATGTAATATATGCCCAAGACGAATCGATAGGAAGAAAATAGCGGAGGAGCATAAACAGAGTTATAGGAGGTCACAGGAAGATAAGCCACAGGAGCAACAACTATAGGAAGAGTGGAGATAGGAGTGTATGGATGTTTTGATCGTGGCTGAAGGACCACGCAAAATCCTAGCCGTCGATCTCAACTCGCACAAAATCCCAGCCATCGATCTCATTACGTCACAGTCAACGGTGGGGGTTAGGCCTATTTTTAACCCGTGTGCTAGTTGAAGACACACAGGCCGTAGATTTGATGACCTTGTATATCCAATGTATATCGGGTCATAAAGTGATCGGACATTAAAACTCAAAACGAACCCAAAATTTTATAGATTAAGGATTTATAATCCTTATGAGCTCCGTAAGGGCGGTTAAGTTTCGCACAAGTTCCCCAGATGATATCATTATAAACCATTGGATCCAGTGAGCCTTGATCAAACGGCGGAGGATCAACGATTGGGTTTGTTGATCAAGTGGATCAACAACCGTCGGATTAATTATGAGATCAGTTGTGGAGAATTAATCTAATAAGACTTGGGATTGAGTAGAACTGAGAAGTTGATGAGCACAGGTTTATTTTATTTGGGGTTCAGTCTTGTGCATTCAGGTGGGACTAACGTTCGTTGGCGGGTTCTGTGTTGAAGCACTGCTTGGTGATTGGTCGGGTATTTATTTATATCCCACCAATGAAAACATTTCCAGTTTGTATTTATCGCATATTGAGGAGTCTTAAGAATAACTCTGATTTTTCATGAAGTTGTGATTGAATTAAAGGTGATGACGTGGCATGTGGGACCTCCACGTGGGTATAGAAACTCTTATATGGTTTTCCGTGAATAACCAAGTCTACGGATAAAAGACTCTTCGATATATATTTTTAATATACAAGTCGGCCTCCCTCCAATAGACGTGTCCTTGGGTCATTGGTGAAACTTGTATAAAAATGAGTTAAAATGCTTAAGTTCTGAGTATCTACCTCGAGCACACAAATAGAACATAAAGAAGTTCACAACTCATGAACTTGAAGAGACAAAGGAAGCTGACGGAACAGTAGAAAGAAGGAAGCTGAAAGGTTCAGCGGAAGAAAAAGGAAGCTAAAAGGTCCAGCAAAAGAAGATGAAGCCGAAAGGTCCTACGGAAGAAGATGAAGTTGAAAGGTCCAGCGGAAGAAGATAAAGCCGAAGGTCTGGCTGACACAGAAGTGTGATGTAGAAGACGAACGCCGAGCTAAGAAGGAAGCTGAAGACAAAGTGGGAGGACAATATTTTCACCTGATTCATCTTGACAGACAGGGTCGAAGCCCTTGGGGCTGATGCCTCAGAATTGGAAGGATTGGTGTCCTTAGAGTTGGTGCTCCTAAATCCAAGGTTGGTGCCTTGATAAGATAGGGTCGAAGCCTTAGAGGTCGGAGCCTCATCAAAACCTAGTTGGAGCTTGGAACACATTTATATTGAATTCATTATTTTATTCAATAAAATTATACTTATACATTTCTCTTTTTAATTTGTGAAGAATTAAACTGGTAATAATCACAATTGAAAGAAAATACTGATACACCCCCCCTACTATTTCCAACATCCCAGTGGTGACAAGGCAATCCATGAAAATCATGATGAAGAAAATAGGAATATCAATTGCAATTTTAAAGACTCCAATGTGGGGTTTAAGAACCACCACATTTCAAAGATAGATATAAGGAAGGTTGATGGCAAGGATACAATAACTTGGATACTACAGATGGAGCAATATTTTGATCTAAATTATGTGAAACCCTCAAAAAAGTTATGTATTGCATATTTATATTTAGAACCCAGTCAGTTTGTATGGTATAGATGGCTTTGTTCTCATAAACCACTTGTCACTTGGTCAATTTTTATAGAGGAAATGATAGCACATTATGAAGATACAAAGAGAAACACCTTCTTTAGCCAATTGATAAATCTCAAACAAAATGGTTCAATGGTGGAGCACATTGAAGACTTCCAAAAATTGAATACTAGGGTAACTAGTATTCTAGAGGAGCATAGGATTGATGTCTTCATAGTGACTTTAAAAGATAACATACAACATGAGGTTCACCTTTGGGAACCTAATTCATTGGAGAAGGAATGCAGGGTGGCAAGAAAACTTGAAAGCAAAATTATGGCAACAAGGAAGTCTGCTACTCACAACTTTAAAAATGGAAGTGTTGTTGCTCCTAATCTTCCACAACCTACAAGGTTGACACCACAGCAATTGGAGGAAAAAAGAGCAAAATGGATTTATTACAGTTGTGATAGAAAATACACTAAAGGTCATAAGTGTGCTGAGAATAAATTAGTCTACATAGACTGTGAAGAGGAGGAAGAAAAGGAACAAGAAACATCAACTGAGGAGGATGTACACCAGGAACCAACCATAGATAAATAAGAAATGAAGATGACCATATCTTGTAATACATTGGCAGGAATTACCACTCCTCAAACTCTCAATATGGAATGATATATCTAGAAGAAAAATGTAATAGTGTTGATTTATTTAGGTAGTACCCATAATTTTATTCATTGTAAGATAGCCAAGGAATTGAATTGCTTCATATATCTAGCACGAGAGTGTCAAGTGATAGTTTCCAATGGAGGAACTATAAATTGCTCTGGAAAGTGCCATAATATCAAGCTAACCATTGGGGAATATGTCTTGAATAGTCCAACACTTTCCATTCAAATGGGTGGTGATGATGTTGTACTAGGAGTCCAATGGTTACAAACTTTGGGGATGATAGCTTTCAAATTTCAAGAACTTTTCTTGAATTTATTTTGGGAAGGAAAGAAAGTTGAATTAAGGGGTATCACAAGGAAACTAGGAAAGTCAATTAGCTCTAATGGCATGAAAAATATTCAGAAGAAAGAACAATGAGGCGTAATTGCACAATTATTCTCACTAGGGGTTCAAACATCAAAATTATCTATTTTTCCATATCTCCAAAAAGTCTTGGACAATCATTCCAAGGTGTTTGAGACTCTCAAAGGCCTCCCACCTACTCGTGATTAGGATCATGCAATTCATTTGATTCCAGGAAGTGCTCCTCCAAACATCATACCTTAAAGATATCCTTATGCCCAAAAGAGTGGAATTAAATATATGGATGCATAAATGGTATAGGTTGGCATAATTCAACCTAGTCAAAGTTCTTTCTCTGCTCCAGTAGTATTGGTGCACAAGAAGGATGGATCATGGTGTATGTGTTTATATTTAGGGAGCTCAACAAGCTCACTATTAAAGATAAATTTCCCATTCTTTTCATTGATAAATTTTTGGATGAATTACATGGAGCAATTTACTTCACCAAGCTAGATCTTCGTTCAGTATATCATCAAATTAGAATGAAGACTGAAGACATTCTGAAAACAACATTCAGAACTCATGAGGGTCACTATGAATTTTTAGTCATTCCTTAGCCTTACTAATGTACCTTCCACATTTCAAGGTTTGATGAATTCTATTTTCAAACCCTTCCTTAGAAAATTTGTGTTAGTATTTACTAATGATATACTAATCTACAACAAGTCTTGGAAGGATCATGTTTAGCATGTTGACAAGGTGCTCAAACTATTGGCAAAGAAACAATTATATGAAAAAACCTCCAAATTTTTCTTTGGAATAAGGGAGGTGGAATATTTGGGTCATATTGTATCTCATGAGGGTGTTAAGGTAGACCCTAACAAAATTATAGCCATTAAGGAATGGAAAATCCCCACAACCATAAAGCATCTTCGAGGATTTCTCAAGTTGACAGTGTATTATCGCAAGTTTGCTAAGAATTATGGGAGAATAGTGGCACCTATAACATCATTACTGAAGAAAGATGCATTTTCTTGGAAAGAAACGAATGCATTTGAACATATTAAAGAGGCAATGTGTCAAGCACTGGTCTTAGCTATGCTATACTTCACAAAAACTTTTATTGTGGAATGTGATGCTTCAGGAAATGAAATTGGTGTTGTTTTAATGCAAGAAGGAAGGTCCATTTCTTTTGAAAGTCATCCAATCAAAGGAAAGTATTTACAAAAACCTATTTATAAGAAGGAAACTTTGGCAATACTACATGCACTAAAGCAATGGCGACCTTACTCAATGGGAAGACACTTCAAGGTAAACACAAATCATGATAGTCTTAAATACTTTTTGGAACAAAGATTATCTTCAGAAGAGAAGAAAAAATGGGTGACAAAGATGTTGGGTTATCACTTTGAAATCATCTACAAAAAAGGGTAGAAAAATGTTTTGTAGATGCACTCTCAAGAAAGGATGAGGATGTGGAAGCATTTCTTTGTGCCATTTTTATTATCCAACCTGAATGGATAACCAAAGCAAGGGATGAATGGAAGAATGATGAAGAGGTGTGGTCACTCATTCAAAATTTGCAGAAATATCCAAGTACATCTGATACATTTAGCTAGAAAAATGATTCATTATGGTACAAAGATCACTTATATCTTTGTAAGAATTCCCAACTCAAACACAAGATTATTTTGGAATTGCAAACCACTCCCTTAGGAGGGCACTCAAGATTTTTGAAAACTTACTATAGGGTCAAGAATGATTTTTTTGGGATGGCCTTAAATCTAATATTCATAAATTTGTGGTAGAATGTTTAATTTTCCAACAAAATAAAGTTGAGACAGTTAAGACCCCGGGTCTGCTACAACCTTTAACCATTCCAAGTTAGCGTTGGGGAGAGGTATCAATGGATTTTATCACAAGTTTACCCATGTTTGAAGGAAAGAGTGTCATCATGGTGGTAGTTGATATAATTACCAGGTATTCACACTTTTGTGCATTATCTCATCCTTTTAAGGCTAGCAAATTTCCTACTGCATTTATGGAAACAACTCAAAATCTTCATGGAAATCCAAAGATTATAGTAAGTGACAGAGATCCCATTTTCACTCGAAATTTTTGGATAGAATTATTTTCTAGACTCCTTCCATCGTACCCATAGACAAAGACATAGATCTAACTTAGACTCTCTAAGACACATCTATTTATACAATCCCATGGTCTACGGATCATGAGTAGATCTTCAAAATTTGACTCAAGTTTACATAAATGAGGGTAAAACCCTTTTTTACTCTTAACTAACTCTGCATTCCATGTCCACAATTCGCAGATAATTTTCATCTTTTTACATCAAAAATTGGACTTTTGCCCCAAAACTAACCTAGGGGACCCCATCCCAAAACTCATCCCACTTAGGCCTTGATCCACTTGGATTTACTTGTTGAAGTCGAATTTAGCCTCCCATAGGGCTTCTAGTATGCTTCCACCTTTTTAGGAGGAGTTTCGTTGAGTGAGTAGTCTGCGTTTCTGCAGCACTTTCAGCCACATTTTCCAGATCTGTATATTTCTGTTTCAGATATTTTAAGATATGTTGCTACCATCTATAGTTTCACATTTAAACTTGTTTGGTCATTTTCCTTAGGGTCCCATTGGTTGCCCTGGGTCTTTCACCCATCTCCCTATCTTTTTGCAGCAATCTTCTCCCCTCTGGTTTTTTGTTGTTGTTGCACCACTTTCTAATAGCTTAGTGTCACTTGATCCCAGTCACACTGACATTCCAATCTCTTGACTGTTTCAGTGTATTTTCCATTGGTTTAGCCACCAAGCAGTACAGTGTTGCAAACCCAGTTTGGGTGGGGTTTAGTTAATTGTTTTTCTGTTCATTTTCTGTTATTTATTTCAGTTTATTTTCAGCAAGATTTTTTATTTTTTTACAAACACGATCTGGGCTTAATCAATTAATACCCCTGCACACACAAGCACACTTTAAGCGAAGGGCACTTGGTTCATCGCCAAGCCAAGAATTAACATAATAAATTTATCTCCCCGCATCAAGACAAAGGTATATTGTTGATCTCCCTTCATCATTTCCGTGTCACGTGTGCCTTGCGACCATTGCACCACCAAGGTGTTTTTTGCGGACACTATTAGGCCTTCACTCCTAGTTTCCACTTGGTCATATTACCCATCGTCGTCGGGTTCAAGTTCATAGCCCTTCGAGTCCCCATAACGACTCTTCTCCTGGTCCTTTGGATTCCTCATCTAATTCCGAGCCTCCTTCACCACATATTGTCAACATGTCTAGACCCACAGCTAGTGTAGGAAACCAACCTAGTGTTGGCTCCATTTCTATCCCAGTGGTCACATCAACTAGAACAGTCTCTAGAACCATTCAGGCAGTCCCCATGCTCCCCTTTATGGTTGGGTTAAGCCTATCGGATTTTAACCAGTTGATAAATGACCCCTTACACCATGACGTTGGTTGTCCCTTTATGCCGACTAAGCTTCCATCCGACATCCCAATGTTTGAGGATAATGCTAGAGAGGATCCTACTAACCATGTTCGATCCTTCCACATGTGGTATTCGTCCAACTCCATAACTAATGACTCCATTCGTCTTTGACTCTTCCAACACACACTCACTGGAGTTGTTGTAAAATGGTATGTTAACCAGCCCTCCACATCTCATTCCATTTTCATGGCGCTTGCTAAAGCATTCCTTTCATATTTCCAATTACCTCTCCGATACGAAACTGGTACTGAGCTATTGACCACATTCTGTCAATCCTCCGCCACTCACCTTTCTAACCATGTTCAAAAGCAATCTCATTGCCCTGATGATGGACTCACCAAGTCAGTCTGAAACGTTGGTTTCTTAAACTACTCACAGGTTTTCCACAAACTCATTAAAAATGTTCAAGAGTGGCATCGAAGGAGGAGCACATGTCATGCCCCACCTTTCAAAGACTGTGTCTATCTAGATTGGTTCCTTAGGAGCCTTTTATCCCCCATTGGAAAAGATGTTGCATCCCATTTTCCTCAAACCAAGGAAGAAGCTCTCCAAATTGCTTTGAGATATGATCTGATTTATGCACAATCTGTTTATGTCTATATCGGCATTCCAGACCTCACTCATCCTGGAAGTTCCAATGCACCGAGGGCATCTCACGTCACTGACGACATCATTGGATCTCTTTCACACTCTTCGCCATATACTCAACAAATTTATGGCTACCCACAAGGGGGCACCAGTTCCTCCAACATTTATTCCCCTCTCGCTAGCAACATGTTTCCAAGACCCCAACCCATCTACTAAATTGTTGCTCCTCCTTATGCACAACCTAGCACTCCAGCTCCTTCAGCATTAGCGTCGCAAACTCCCATGCATCCTCAGCCCCAACAGCCACTGCCCCCTCAGATCCAAGTGTTTGCGCAACAGAGTGCTACCAATCCCCCAAATTCGAAGAAACAGAATAAGGGGAAGGGTAACAAGGGTAACTAGGGTAACCAAGGTAACCAGCCTAGTGAACCCCAAGGGAACCAACCTAACACCAACAAACAGCAACAAGGCATCTAACCCAAGCAAAACAAGGCTATTTATATGAACAAGCCTTGCGCATTTTGTAGTGTACATGGCCATTATACAAATGAGTATCCCCTCTTACCCCAGATGCGTTAAATGTGGGAAGCTCAAGCAGCTTCTAAAGGTCAACAATTGCCTCAGAATCCTATGCCAACCCAACCAGAAATACTCACAAGTCCTTTTCCTCAGCAAGGATTTTTGTTGCATAACCTCAACCAGGTCAAGTATCCCACCTCCACCAACCTTCTGGTCTGGGTAACTATCAGATTCTTATGATGAACTCTGATGAGGTTAACCCCTCCAATATCAACCTATAAACTTGATCGCGTCAATATGGAAATCCCTCGACTTCGTCTACTACCGAGTCCAAAACCAAAGCATATGCTGAGCCTCTTATGACACCAAATGGTCCTTTACAGATCCTCAACCTAAGGTTGAGGCCATTCCTAAGATCCCAAAGGGACCACTACGCCGTAATGCGTCTTCTAACAGAGCTGACCATACATACAATATAGTAGACGACTTGGCGCAATCACCTGTTTCCATGTCGACACTGGAAGTCCTCCAATTGTGCCCATCCCAAAAGAAATCTCTACTAACTACCTTAGGTGCAGTAGATCCTTCTGACGATCATTTGATTGTCTTCTTAGTTGATACATCAGAGCATCCCCCATTGCCTCCATCTGTTGCTTTCCAGATACCAGTTAGATTCCGTAATGCCATCATCTCTAGATGCATTATTGACAAAGGCGCATCCACCTATGTGATGTCCGCTATTGTTTGGAAACAACTTAAGTCACCCGAGTTGTGCCCCTCCACCGTCACTTTGAGTTCTTGGGATGGACACCCCTCCTAGCCCCTTAGCATGTACTGCAATTATCCAGTGACCCTTGCGGGCAATATTGTCCATGTCAACATTGAAGTCATTGATGCCCCTTTGGATTACAACATTCTCTTAGGTCGTAGTTACACATGCTGTGCCAGCCATTGCATCTGTGGTGTTCCGCAAGATGTACTTCCCCCATGAAGGGAAGATTATTACCATTGATCAGTTGACTTACTACAAGCCAGCATTAGTGACCTCCCCCGAGTCCATTATCTTTTCAATGTTTGATAAACAACCTTCAACTCCTTCCACCATTGTTTCACTAGGAGTGTATAAGGATTCCTCATTGTTGGGTGCTTTCCCTGGTCCTCCCCCTCCCATCTCAGAGCCTACCTCTATGAGTGTTTGCATGTTACAAGTGTCACGGGATGCTCTTAAGTAGTCTGGTACACCTGATCAACAACCATCTCCTTAGCACCCCGATGTTACTCTTCTAGTTGAACCCTCTGGACCAACTCCCCCAAGACCTCCTCCGTTTGTGGGTGCCTCTCCTATGTTCCCACCAAGACATTTCCCTACAGGACAGATACCTTTCTTGTTCCCCCCTCCAATAGTATTTTATGTACCTATCATGGCTTCATTGGTCCATCCTAACATTACTCTGGGGATCCTAGTATGGTACATCGATCCCCTGACAAACATTCTGCTTGGTCAGCTAAGACCATATCATGCTTTGACCCTGGTTCAACCATTCCCCATGACCCCTACCACTGCTTCAGTTCCATCACAACCTCAGTAGGAACTAGCTCCTATTGCGAAGGCATCTGGCCAGGGGGCAAAGCCAAAAGGAAATATTCAAAGGACAAGGCTCCCCAAGCTCCTCCAACCCTTAAGACCCCAAATTTGACACCCCCGTGCGATTTGTGTCAATTTGTTGGGCACGCCACAAACAATTGTCCTAAACTTCCTCAACTTAAGCCTTTGGTGCATGAAGCGTTCCCTGAGTTGAATCTTCTGGAAGTCCATGTTAACTTACTAGTCCCACCTAAGAAACTCAAAACACTACACACAAATCACCCTTATGCTCTGTAAGATCATCATGGTCACTATTCCCATTGTTTCCCTCATCTCGATGAATTTTGCGATTTCCTCGATGAAATTCGTGAATACGAGACAACTCATAGTGGATCATCTTCTCCTCTACTTATGGATTTTGGTACCACAAGTCAACGAGAATAGGGAGACTCTGGCCCCACTATTGTGATCCATCCCCCCAATGTCGAGGTGACGAACACCACAGGCCCCATTCTTTACATGTTGTCATCCTTGAGTTCCTCGCAAGAGAACCTTTCTAAGGTGCTTGGAGAATCCAATTTGGATCACACTGGTGGCATTGGAAAGAAGACACAGAGGGCTAATGCATGTCGTAATTTCAAAACTGGATGATCTGAAAGTATAGAGATACATCAGAGGCAATATCGAGCTCCTACAAAGGAAAAAAGGTGTGTAGATTTTTTTTAAACTTTTGCTTAAGCTTGGTTTGAAAATTTATTTTGAAGGAATTCAAAGGGACTAGTAGAGCATTATTATCGGTAACTGATGCCCCGAGGAAAGAAAATGAAAACACCTAGTAAGCAACCTGAAAGCTCTAGCATGACTCATGAAGAAGAGGAAGAAATGCTACATGATATATAAAAATTACAAGACCAAGTGCAACAAATGTCACTATCACAAAAGCTAATAGAAGCTAAGATAAAGGTCATGGAAGCTAAGATAGACGATTTGAAGATAGATTTGAAGACAGATTTGAAGA
>APFE031481239.1:124395-145594 GCA_000404065.3 Pinus taeda | reverse complement strand
ACTCGACAGCTACGAAATCGATCAATTTTGGAGTATCTTATCAAGTGGAAGAACTTATCTGCTGAAGATTCCACATGGAAGGATGAGAATTTTATACAGAAGCATCCAAAACTACTCAAGCGTTGAGGACAACACTTTTTTGAAGGATAGGGGCATGTTGGGTCCCTATAATAATAGTGATTACCCCATTACTATTGTAGTTGTATCCCTTATTAATATTGTTGTGCCCCTATTATCCCCATATTGTTATTACTGTGCCCCATATAATCCCTCGATTGTTATTTTGTGGCTTTATATTATTATTGTTAGGTCGGCTAGGTTATATTGTGACTCCTTAGACTCCTATATATAGAAATGAGGTTTTGGTCATTTGAATCATCAAATAATTGTTCATTTATGTAATGTAAATGGGGTTTCCCCCTTGAAGAGGCTGAATTCTAAGGTGTTGATCTATCTTTTCTATCTTTTTCTTGAGCTGGTTTCATAACAAATGCATTGACAGATTACACAAACATTGGGGAAAAATCTTGAAAAGCTTTATTAATAGAAAGAAGGACTACAACCCATAAGTTCAATCTAGCGCCATCCTTCCAACTTAAAACCTTCATCACCTCATGAACAACAAGAATTTCCAACATTACAACAATACTTAGCCTCAATACTAAAACCATCAGCACCTCCTTACAACTCAGAATTATTCAGCCTTCAGATCTCTTGGATGAGTGATCCATTTATAGATGAGTGAAGGAGGTTGGGTCATCGATGATGATGATGTATTGCTTTCTACTTTTAGGAATTGGTTCCATGAAAGAGTGAGATAGGAGGCTAATGTTTCCTAATTACTTTTGTCATCCTTGGGCGAACTCAGAGGGGCATGTGGCACTTGAGAAGCTTCTAGAGGTTTCCATGAATAACTGATTCTTCAAAATCTCCTGGAATTTTTCCCAAGCTCGGTCATCGTAGGCTAAAGAGGGCCTAAGTTCGATTCATAGCACTTAGTCAATGTGGCACCTACAATGCATTGCAGCACTTAGTCAATGTGGCACCTACAATGCATTGCAGCCTAATGAAGGGCTTCGTGAAATGATCTCTTTAGAGACACTTTTTGGATGAATTTTGTGATGGAACTTCTTTGGGAATGAGGCATTCAGATGACTAAGTTATTTAGGACATGAAACAACTATATTAGGGGTTAATGAACCTTAATAACATCGACATGTAAGTTGGCTTTGATGTGCCCAAATAAATATATAACAGGAACTCAAGGAAGAAGTCTACATGGAGCAACCAGAAGGGTTTAATCTAACAGAAGGAAAAGACTTTGTTTGTAAGTAGAAAAAGGCATTATATGGGTTGAAACAAGCTCCTAGATCTTGGTACACAAGATTGGATCACTATCTACAACAACAAGGCTTCAAGAAGGGGGTGGCAAGAAGTAATCTCTACATAAAGATGGATGAGGATAAGTTACTAGTCACTCTTGTCTATGTTGATGATCTGATTTTTGTTAGTAATAATGATGAGATGAGCCATGAGTTTGCTCAAAATATGTCAAAAGAGTTCGAAATGTCGATGATATGAGAGTTATCTTACTTCCTTGGACTACATGTATCTCAAACCATGGCAGGCATGTTCATATCTCAAGCAAAATATCTTAAAGACATGCTTAAAAGATATGGAATGGAAGACTATGCACACATGAGCACACCTATGACCATAAATTGAAGATTAAGCAAATATGATGACTCTCTTCTGGTAGATGCAACTCATTACAAGTCAATAATTGGAGCCCTCCTATACTTAACTACTACAAGACCCGACGTTATGCAAGTAGTAGGAATGGTGGGAATATTTCAATAAGCTCCTAGACAACCCCATTTGTTGGCCATAAAAAGAATTCTTAGATACTTGAAAGGAATTCCTGATTTTGGTCTTTGGTACCCTAAGAGTTCAACTCTTACTGTGACTGCATACACCAATGCTAATTGGGCCGAAAGTGTTGATGATAAAAAAAGTACTAGTGGAAATGCATTCTTCCTGGGAGATTGTCTAGTATCTTGGCTTAGCAAAAAACAAACATCCATATCACTATCTATAGTTGAAGTTGAGTATATAGCTACTACAGATTGTTGTATTCAAATATTATGGATGAAGGAAGCTCTGAAAGATGTCAACATAGGTACCAATCAACCAATCACCATCTATTGTGATAACACAAGTGCTATCAGTCTTAGTAAAAATCCAGTGATGCACTCAAAGACCAAACATATACCGATCAAGTATCATTTCCTTCATGAACAAGTAGCTGAACAAAACATCAACTTGGAATATATTAATACTAAGGAGAAGATAGCTGATATTTTCACAAAACCTCTTCCTTGAGAAGCATTTGAACATCTTCGCTAAAACATGGGGGTTATTTCTCTAGCATCATACTAAGTTGATTCATAAAGATGTTGCATAAAAGTGGGAGCCGTTTGACAGGGGGAGTCCTTATGCACTCCTTTTCCATTGATGTCAAAGGGGGAGAGAAGAAGAATAATTCCATCAACGACAAAGGGGGAGATTGTTAATCTAGGTTGTCATTGATATCAATATAGTAGTGTTTGTGATGGCAAATTATTTGATACATGATTGCCTAGGGTTTCACAATAGTGATGATAGTTTAATATATATACGGACAAAATATAAACAATAGATCTGTGAAGCAACAGGAGCAAGAAGCCAAAGAGGAGAAGCCATCGTGAAGCCAAAGAGAAAGATGAAGAGTTTATCAAAATCCATCAAAGAAGCAAGTCATCGGAGCAAGAGAAGTAGTTTATCGCATATGCCCAAGGGTAAGAGTGATTGAAAGAACAAAGAGAAAATAGAGATAACAGAGGAGTAAAGAAGAAAACATCAGAGGGGCCATATTGGAAGTATTGCATGTAATATATGCCCAAGAAGAACTGATAGGATGAAAACAATGGAGGAGCATAAACGTAGTTACAGGAGGTAACAAGAAGATAAGCCACAAGAGAAACAAATATCGGAAGAGCAGGGGTAGGAGTGTATGGATGTTTTGATCATGGCTGAAGGCCCTTGCTAAATCCTAGCCATCGATCTAAGCACACACTAAATCCTAGCCATCGATCTCATTATGTCACAGTCAATGGTGGGGGTTAGGCCTATTTTTAACCCGTGTGCTAGTTGAAGACCCGCAAGTCGTAGATTTGATGACCTCGTATATCCAATGGATATCGGGTCATAAAGTGATCGAACGTTAAAACTCAAAACGGACCCGAACTTTTATAGATTAAGGATTTATAATCCTTATCAGTTCTGTAAGGGTGGTTAAGCATCGCACAAGTTCCCCGGCCGATACCGTTGTGAACCATTGGATCCAACACGCATTGATAAAATGGTGGAGGTTCGACGATTGGGTTTGTTGACCGGGTAGATCAACAACCATCAGATTAATGATGAGATCAATGGTGGAGAATTAATCCGATAAGACTTGGGACTTAGTGGACCCCGAGAAGTTTATGGACATGGGTTTATTTTATTTGGGGTCCAGTATTGTGCATTCAAGTGGGACCAACATTCATTGGTGGGTTCTATGTTAAAGTGATGCTTGGTGATTGTACGGGCCTTTATTTAAAACCCACCAATGTAAACACTTCTGATTTATATTTATTGCATATTGAGGAGTCTTAGGAATAACTCCGATTTTTCATGAAGTTGTGATTGGATCAAAGGTGATGACGTGGCATGTGGGACTTCCATGTGTGTATAGCAGTGCTTATATGGTTTTTTGTGAACAATCAATTCTATGGATAAAATACTCTCTGATATATATTTTTAATATACAAGTCAGTCTCCCTCCAATAGATGTGTCTTTGGGTCATTGGTGAAACTCGTATAAAAATGAGTTAAAATGCTTCAGTTCTGAGTATCTACCTCAAGCACACATATAAAAGATAAAGAAGTTCACAACTCAACTTGAATAGACAGAGCAAGTCAAAGGAACAGTAGAAATAAGGAAGCTGAAAGGTTCAGTCAAAGAAAAATGAAGCCAAAAGGTCCAGTGGAAGAAGATGAAGCCAAAAGGTCCAGTGGAAGAAGATGAAGCCAAAATTTCTAGCGGAAGAAGATAAAGCTAAAGGTCTGGCTGACAAAGAAGTGTGATGTAGAAGATGAAGGTCAAGCTAAGAAGGAAGTTGAAGACAGAGTGGGAGGACAATATTTTCGCGTAATTCATCTTGAAAGATAGGGTCGGAGCCCTTGAGGTTGATGCCTTAGAATTGGAAGGATTGGTGTCCTTGGAGTTGGTGCTCCTAAATCCAAGGTTGGTGCCTTGATAAGGCAGGGTTGAAGCCCTAGAGGTCGGAGCCTCATCAAAACCAAGTTGGAGCTTGGAACATATTTATATTGTATTCATTATTTTATTCAATAAAATTATACTTATACATTTCTCTATTTAAATGTGAAGAATTAAACTGGTAATAATCAAAATTGAAATAAAATACTGATTCACCCCCCCTCTCAGTATTTCCAACAATTGGTATCAGAGAAGGCTTCTTCATATTAGCCTAATAGCTAGAAGAATGATTCTTAGTGACAATGAGAAATCAAGAAGTGTCAGGAAGACCTCTTCTGTTTGATGGCACAAATTTTGGTTTTTGGAAAAAAATAATGTCCTACTACTTAATGTCCCTTGGACCTGAAGTTTGGCATTCGGTTGTAAATGAGTACACAGCTCCTTCCACTCTTCCAGTAGATCAAGATGAAAGGAAAGCTTACATTGCAAATGCAAAAGCCTTAAATTCCATAATTAGTGGAATCGGTGATTCTGAATTTACAAAAGTCATGAATTGTGACTCAGCCAAAGAAGTATGGGATAAGCTAGTTAATTTATATGATGGGGACTCCAAAGTTAAGAAGGAAAAGCTTCATACTCATAGAAGACAATTTGAAAGTCTGAAAATGGGTGATGAAGCAGATATTGCATCATACTTTCTCTAAGTAGCTGAAGTAGTCAACTCTCTTAAAGGATTGGGAGAAAACATTGAAGAAAGCACTATTGGTCAAAAGGTCTAAGATGTCTCTCGGACAAATTTGACTCCAAAGTAAGTGCTATAGAAGAAATGAAGGACCTAGATACTCTTAAGATGGATGAACTTCATGGAGTCCTCATTGCATATGAGATGAGAAAAGGAAGCCCAAGTTCCAAAGATGCATCATTCAAGGCCTCAAAATAAAAAAGTGGAAAGAATGGAATATCGATGGTGATGACTTTGATGTTGAATCTGATTGGTTCAATTTGTATGAAGACTAAAGAAAGGATCTAAGCTAAAAGGTAAGTAACCTCTTATTTGTTTCAAATGTGGAAGAATAGGTCATTATGTTGCAAAATGTCCTCTTAAGCATGATAGTGATGGTGAGGAAAATTTTAAAAGGATGATATACAAAAAGAAAGGGTTCAATAAGAAGAATTTCTTCTCTAAGCAAGATGAGTCTGATGAAGGTGAATTTGTAGTCATAAAAAAGAAATCAACTAATCAGTTCCCTCACCGCAAAGGAGGTAATGATGAATCAGATGAAGAAAATGACCATGCTGCAAGCTAAGAAGTATTATTCATGGCATTCACAATTGATGATGATTCAGGTCTAGAAGGAAATGTAGATGAATTGTTAATGAGTTCAATTGAAGAAAATGAGAAATTAGGAAATAAAATAATCTCTCTCAAAGTAGAAAACTAGGAAACAGAATGAAGGGAAGAGCTCTTGAAAAATAAGCTAAAGGAAAAAGAAGAAATTTTTGAAGAACATGAAGCCGAAATAATATCTCTGAGGAAGGAATTGGAGAAATTCAAAAACGTTTGGGAAAGCTCTCAAATACTTGACATTATCCTAAATAATCAAAAACCTCAACATGACAAATCTGGGATAGGTTTAAAAGGAGAATCGTCAAGTACTAGGAATAATGTGAGAAGCTATGTCGACATACTTTCCAGCAAACCAAAAGAAGAAAGATTATTTCATCAAAGGCCCATCTCAAATCCAAAGAATGAAGAGAGAGTAACTCCAAGGAAGAATGTTGATTCAAATCATGGCTATTACAACAGGTACAAAACTATCTTTTTTGGGTATTGCTTTTATTGTAAAAACTTTGGTCATCAAGCTAAACATTGCATGGCCCGTAAGAATGAAACACCAAAATTGAAGGATCAAACAAACAAACCGTATGGTCTCAAAGGGAAAGGACAAATCAAGACCTAAAACTATTTTGATCCCTTGGCCAAATTTGATCCAATTTGCTCATTGTGTAATGATGATGGACATGATGAACAAAATTGCCCCCTCAATAGAAGAAAAGAAAAAAATGAGAATCCCAACACTGGTAAATGTGGCCTAGCTCTACGTGCTCACAGTGATGAAAATCATTGGTTTGTGGGTAGTGGGTGCTCCAGACATATGACAGGGGACAAAAGGAAGTTGGTCTCGTTGAACAAAAAGGAAGGAAATGTATCCTTTGGAAGCAGATCTGCCAAAATTGTTGGAAAAGGAACTGTTACCCTTATTAATGGAAATGGGAAGGTTCAAAATGCTTTGCTAGTAAACGGGCTCAAACACAATCTCTTGAGTGTTAGCCAAATATGTGATCAAGGACATAATGTCATCTTTACCACTAAATATTGTGAAATAAGAAACTCTTCCTCAGGGAAACTTGTGGCGAAAGGAGTTAGAACATTAGATAACGTCTACATTCTGAACAAAATTCAAGAAGATAAATGTTACTTAAGTCAAACAGATGAAAGTTGGTTGTGGCACAAGTGACTTGGACATACAAGTTTCGATTACTTGATCAATATCAGCAAGATTAATGTAGTACGAGACATCCCAAAGTTATTCAAGCCAAATCAAGGAGTATGTGGTCCATGTCAACATGGAAAGAAAACTAGAACCAGCCACAAGACCAAGGAGTTTTCTACATCAAAACGTTTGGAGATCATTCATGTCGATTTATGTGGACCAACTAGAACTCTAGCACTCTAAGGAGAAAGGTACTTTTCTTTATTTGTTTATGATTATAATAGAATGATGTGGGTATATTTCATAAAATATAAATCCAAAGAATTTGAGTGTTTTAAGAATCTTAAAGCTCTTGTAGAAAATGAAAAGGATTCTAAGATTAAATGTCTCAGAATGGATAGAGGAGGAGAATTCACATCAAAAGAATTTGATGAATTATGTAAAGTACATGGAATTGAAAGAGAACTCTCTACTGGAAGAACACCCAAGCAGAATGGGGTAGTTGAAAGAAGAAACCAAACAATTCAAGAAATGTCAAGAACAATGTTAATAGCAGCTAACTTGCAACCAAACTTCTGGAGAGAAGAAGTCGAGACAGTTGTTTATACCTTGAATCGAACTCAATTGAGACCAAATAATGAGAAGACTCCTTATGAATTACGGAAAGGAAAACCTGCTTCAGTAAAATACTTCAATATTTTTGGAATCAAGTGCTTCATAAAAATCAATGATGACTCACTAGGAAAATTTTATTCTCGGGTTGACAAAGGAATATTTCTTGGATATTCTACAAGGAGAAAAGCCTACAAGTGCTACAATAATCGACTATGGAAAATAGTGGAAAGCATTGAGTGAATATTGATGAAGACCTTCCAGAAAAAGAAATTGAAGGTCATGAAGTTGACCCTCTCATTGAAGAAGAACCTGAAAAAGAGGAAAAAGATCAAGAAAAATACAAGGAAAAAGAACCATCTCAAACTCCTTCAAATATGAAGTTTCTCCAAAAATATCACCTAGAGGAGTAGATTGTTGGCAATATAGATGAAGGGATGCAAACTTGAAGAAGGATGACAAGTACACCAAAGAAAAATGATGTTTCTCTCCTATACATGATAGAACCATAAACATTTACTCAAGCAAGGATCCTCATTGGGTAAAAGCCATGGAAGAAGAAATGTCTCAAATCGAGAAGAATGAGACATGAGAGATGGTACCTCATCCATAGGAAAAAAATATAATTGGAACCAAGTGGTTGGTCAAAAACAAAAGGAATGAAGATGGACAAATCATCACAAATAAGGCAAGGCTTGTTTGCAAAGGTTATTCACAAATTGAAGGAATCGACTTTGAAGAAACCTTTGAACCAGTAGCTCGTGTGGAAGCTATAACGATGTTCTTGGAATTTTCTTGCTCAAAAGGATTTAAAATATATCAAATGGACGTGAAATCAACATTTCTAAATGGGGAACTCATGGAAGAAGTCTACATGGAGCAACCATAAGGGTTTAATCTAGCACAAGGAAAAGACTTTGTTTGTAAGTTGAAAAACACATTATATGGGTTGAAACAAGCTCCTAGAGCTTGATACGTAAGATTGGATCACTATCTGCAACAAAAAGACTTCAAGAAGGGGCTAGCAGGAAGTAATCTCTACATAAAGATGGATGAGGATAAGTTACTAGTCACTCTTGTCTATGTTGATGATCTAATTTTTGCTAGTAATAATGATGAGACGAGCCATGAGTTTGCTCAAAATATGTCAAAAGAGTTCGAAATGTTAATGATAGGAGAGTTATCTTACTTCCTTGGACTACAAGTATCTCAAACCATGGCAGACATGTTCATATCTCAAGCAAAATATCTTAAAGACATGCTTAAAAGATATGAAATGGAAGACTGTGCACCCATGAGCACACCTATGACCACAGATTGAAAATTAAGCAAAGATGATGACTCTCCTCTAATAGATGCAAACCATTACAGGTCAATAATCAGAGCCCTCCTATACTTAACTGCTACAAGGCCTGACATTATGCAAGCTGTAGGAATGGTGGGAAGATTTCAATCAGCTCCTAAACAATCCCATTTGTTGGCTGTAAAAGGAATTCTCAGATACTTGAAAGGAACTCCTAATTTTGGTATTTGGTACCCTAAGAGCTTAACTCTTACTGTGACTACATACATCAATGTTGATTGGGCCGGAAATGTCAATGATTGAAAAATTACTAGTGGAAATGCATTCTTCCTAGGAGATTATCTAGTATCTTGGCTCAACAAAAAACAAACATCGATATCACTATCTATAGCTGAAGCTGAGTATAAAGCTACTGCAAATTGTTGTACTCAAATATTATGGATGAAGGAAACTCTAAAAGATGTCAACATAGGTACGAATCAACCAATCACCATCTATTGTGATAACACAAGTGCTATCAGTCTCATCAAAAATCCAGTGATGCACTCAAAGACCAAACATATACCAATCAAGTATCATTCCCTTCATGAAAAAGTATCTGAACAAAATATCAACTTGGAATATATCAATACTAAGGAGTAGATAGTTGAAATTTTCACAAAACCTCTTCCTCGAGAAGCATTTGAACATCTTCGCCAAAAGATGGGGGTTATTTCTCTATCATCATATTAAGTTGATTCATAAAGATGTTGCATGACAGGGGGAGCAGTTCGACAGGGGGAGTCCTTGTGCACTTCTTTACCATTGATGTCAAAGGGGGAGAGAAGAAGAATATTGCCATCAACGACAAAGGGGGAGATTGTTAATATAGGTTGTCAATGATGTCAATATAGCAGTGTTTGTGCTGGAAAATTCTTTGATACATGATTGCCCATTGATTCCCCATTGATATATGATTTCCTAGGGTTTCACCATAGTGATGAAAGTTGGATATATATACAGAAAGAATAGAAGCAGTAGATTCATGAAGCAATAGGAGCAAGAAGCCAAAGAAGAGAATCCATCATGAAGCCAAAGAGTAAGATGAAGAGTTTATCGAAAGCCATGAAAGAAGCAAGTCATCGGAGTAAGAGAAGCAAGTGATCGCATATGCCCAAGGGTAAGAGTTATTGAAAGAACAAAGAGAAAACAACAATAACAGAGTAAAGAAGAAAACATCAGAGGGGCCATATCGAAAGTATCGCATGTAATATATGCCCAAGAAGAACTGATAGGAAGAAAATAGCGAAGGAGGATAAACAAAGTTATAGGAGGTCACAGGAAGATAAGCCACAAGAGCAACAACTATCAAAAGAGTGAGGTAGAAGTGTACGGATGTTTTGAATGTGGCTGAAGGCCCGCGATAAATCCTCATTGTCGATCTTAGCCCGCGTTAAATCCTAGCTGTCGATCACATTACGTCATAGTCAAGAGTGGGGGTTAGGCCTATTTTTAACCCATGTGCTAGTTGGAGGCCCGCAGGCCGTAGATTTGATGACCTCGTATATCCAATGGATATCAAGTCATAAAGTGATCGGACATTAAAACTCAAAACATACCCAAACTTTTATAGATTAAGGATTTATAATCATTATCGGCTCCATAAGGGCGGTTAAGCGTCGTGCAAGTTCCCCGGCCGATATTGTTGTGAACCATTGGATCCATCACACCTTGATCAAACAATAGAGGATCAGTGATTGGGTTAGTTGATTGAGTAGATCAACAACTGTCGTATTAATGATGAGATCAATGGTGGAGAAATATCTAGTAAGACTTGGGACTGAGTGGACCCAAGAAGTTTATGGACGGGGGTTTATTTTATTTGGGGTCTGGTCTTGTGCATTCAGGTGGGACTGGTGTTCATTGGCAGGTCCTGTGTTAAAGTGTTGCTTGGTGATTGGTCAGATCTTTGTTTAAAACCCACCAATGAAAATACTTCTGATTTGTATTTATCGTATATTGAGAATTCTTAAGAATAACTCTGATTTTTCATGAAGTTGTGATTGGATTAAAGGTGATGATGTGGCATGTGGGACCTCCATGTGGGCATAACAGCTCTTATATGGTTTTCCGTGAATAATCAATTCCTATGGATAAAAGACTCTCTGATATATATTTTTAATATATAAGTTGGCCTCTCTCTAATAGATGTTTCCTTGGATCATTGGTGAAACTCGTATAAAAATGAGTTAAAACACTTCAGTTTTGAGTATCTACCTCGGGCACACAAATAGAACATAAAGAAGTTCACAATTCGTGAACTTGAAGAGACAGAGGAAGCCAAAGGAATAGTAGAAAGAAGGAAGCCAAAAGGTTCAACAGAAGAAAAAGGAAGCTGAAAGGTCCAACGAAAGAAGATGAAGCCTAAAGGTCCAAGGGAAGAAGATGAAGCTAAAAGGTCCAACGGAAGAAGATGGAGCCGAAAGGTCCAGCAGAAGAAGATGAAGCCGAAAGGTCCAGCGGAAGAAGATAAAACTAAATGTTTGGCTGATGCAGAAGTGTGATGTAGAAGACGAAGGCTGGGCTAAGAAGGAAGCTGAAGATAGAGTGGGAGGACAATATTTTCACCTGATTCATCTTGAAAGATAGGATCGGAGCCCTTGGGTTGATGCCTCAGAATTGGAAGGATTGGTGTCCTTGGAGTTGGTGCTTCTAAATCCAAGGTTGGTGCCTTGATAAGATAGGGTTGAAGCCCTAGAGGTCGGAGCCTCACCAAAACCAAGTTGGAGCTTGGAACACATTTATATTGTATTCATTATTTTATTCAATAAAATTATACTTATACATTTCTCTATTTAAATTGTGAAGAATTAAATTGGTAATAATCACAATTGAAAGAAAATATTGATTCACCCCCCCTCTCAGTATTTCCAATAATTGGTATCAGAGCAGGCTTCTTCATATCAGCCTAATAGCTAGAAAAAGGATTCTTAGTCACAATGAGAAATCAAGAAGTGTCAGGAAAACCTCCTCTATTCAATGGTGCAAATTTTGGTTTTTGGAAAAAAAGAATGTCCTACTACTTAATGTCCCTTGGACCTGAAGTTTAGCATTCGTTTTTAAATGAGTACATAGCTCCTTCCACTCTTCCAATAGATCAAGATGAAAGGAAAGCTTACATTGCAAATGCAAAAGCCTTAAATTCCATCACTAGTGGAATCAGTGATTTTGAATTTACAAAAGTCATGAATTGTGATTCGGAAAAAGAAGTATGGGATAATCTAGTTAGCTTATACAATGGGGAATCCAAAGTTAAGAAGGAACAACTTCAAACTCATAAAAGATAATTTGAAAGTCTGAAAATGGATGATGAAGAAGATATTGCATCATACTTTCTCCAAGTAGCTAAAGTAGTCAACTCTCTTAAAGGATTGGGAGAAAGCATTGAAGAAAGCACTATTGTTCAAAAGGTCTCAAGATCTCTCTCCGGATAGATTTGACTCCAAAGTAAGTGCTATAGAAGAAATGAAAGACCTAGATACTCTCAAGATGGATTAACTTCATGGAATCCTCATTGCCTATGAGATGAGAAAAGGAATCCCAAGTTCCAAAGATGCAACATTCAAGGCCTCGAAATCAAAAAAGGGGAAAGAATGGAATACAAGTAGTGATGACTCTGATGTTGAATCCGAATTGGCACAATTTGTATGAAGACTAAAGAAAGGATCTAAGCTAAAAGGTAAGTACCCTTTTATTTGTTTCAAATGTGGAAGAATAGGTCATTATGCTGCAAAATGTCCTCTTAAGCATGATAGTGATGGTGAGGAAAATTCTAAAAGGATGATATACAAAAAGAAAGGGTTCAATAAGAACAATTTCTTCTCTAAGCAAGATGAGTCTAATGAAGGTGAATTTGTAGTCATCAAAAATAAATCAACTAATCAATTCCCTCACCGCAAAGGAGGTAATGGTGAATAAGATGAAGAAAATGACCATGCTACAAGCCAAGAAGTATTATTCATGGCATTCACAAATGATGATGATTCGGGTCTAGAAGGAAAGGTAGATGAATTGTTAATGAGTTCCATTGAAGAAAATGAGAAATTACGAAATAAAATCATCTCTCTCAAGGTAGAAAATGAGGAAACAAAAAGAAGGGAAGACCCCTTGAAAAATAAGCTAAAAGAAAAAGAAGAAATTTGTGAAGAACATGAAGCTGAAATAGTATATTTGAGGAAGGAATTGGAGAAAGTAAAAAAGGGTCAGGAAAGCTCTCAAATACTTGACATTATTCTAAATAATCAAAAACCTCAACATGAAAAATATGGGATAGGTTTTAAAGGATAATCATCAGGTAATAAGAATAATGCGAAAAGCTATGTCGACATACATTCCAGCAACCTAAAATAAGAAAGATTATTTAATCAAAGGCCCATATCAAATCCAAAGAATGAAGAGAGAGTAACTCCAAAGAAGAATGTTGATTCAAATCATGGCTATTACAACAGGTACAAAACTATCTTTTTTGGGCATTGTTTTTATTGTAAAAACTTTGGTCATCCAGCTAAGCATTACAAGGCCCGTAAGAATGAAACACAAAAATTGAAGGATCAAAAAAACAAACCATATGGTCTCAAAGGGAAAGGACAAATCAAGACCTGCAACTCTTTTGATCCCTTGGCCAAATTTGATCCAATTTGCTCATTTTGTAATGATTATGGACATGATGAACAAAATTGTCCCCTCAAAAGAAGGAAAGAAAAAATGAGAATACCAACACGGATAAATGTGACCTAGCTCTATGTGCTCATAGTGATGAAAATCATTGGTTTGTGGATAATGAGTGCTCCAGACATATGACAGGGGACAAAAGGAAGTTTGTCTCATTGAACAAAAAGGAAGAAAATGTATCCTTTGGAAGTGGATATGCCAAAATTGCTGGAAAAGGAACTGTTACCCTTATTAATGGAAAAGGAAAGGCTCAAAATGCTTTGCTAGTAAGCGGGCTCAAACACAATCCCTTGAGTGTTAGCCAAATATGTGATCAAGGACATAATGTTGTCTTATCCACTAAAGATTGTGAAATAAGGAACTCTTCCTTAGGGAACTTGTGGCGAAAGGAGTTAGAACATCATATAATGTCTACATTCTGAACAAAATTCAAGAAGATAAATGTTACTTAAGTCAAACATATGAAATTTGGTTGTGGCACAAGCAAATTGGACATACAAGTTTCGATAACTTGATCAATATCAGCAAGATTAATGCAGTCTGAGACATCCCAAATTTATTCAAGCCAAATCAAGGAGTATGTGGTCCATGTCAACATGGAAAGAAAACTAGAACTAGCCACAAGACCAAGGAGTTTTCTACATCAAAACCTTTGGAGATCATTCATGCTGATTTATGTGGACCAACTAGAACTCCGGCACTCCAAGGAGAAAGGTACTTTGCTTTATTTGTCGATGAATATACTAGAATGATGTGGGTATATTTCATAAAATATAAATCCAAAGCATTTGAGTGTTTTAAGAATCTTAAAGCTCTTGTAGAAAATGAAAAGGATTATAATATTAAATGTCTCAGAATGGACAGAGGAAGAGAATTCACATCAAAAAAATTTGATGAATCCTGTAAAATACATGGAATCAAAAGAGAAATCTCTATTGCCAGAACACCCAAGCAGAATGGGGTAGTTGAAAGAAGAAATTGAATAGTTCAAGAAATGGCAAGAACAATGTTAATAACAGCTAACTTGCAGCAAAAATTCTAGAGAGAAGCAGTCGAGACAGTTGTTTATACCTTGAATCGAACTCAACTGAGACCAAATAATGAGAAGACTCCTTATGAATTATGGAAAGGAAGACCTGCTTTAGTAAAATACTTCAAGATTTTTGGAAGCAAGTGCTTCATAAAAATCAATGATGACTCACCAGGAAAATTTGATTCTCGGGCTAATGAAGGAATATTTCTTGGATATTCTACAAGGAGCAAAGCCTACAAGTGCTACAATAATAAACTATGGAAAATAGTGGAAAGCATTGATGTGAAGATTGATGAAGACCTTCCAAAAAAAGAAATTGAAGATCATGAAGTTGACCCTCTCATTGAAGAAGAACCCGAAAAATAGTAAAAAGATCAAGAAAAACACAAGGAAAAAGAACCATCTCAAACTCCTTCAAAGATGAAGTTTCTCCAAAAATATCACCCAAAGGAGCATATTGTTGGCAATATAGATGAAGGGATGCAAACCCGAAGAAGGATGACAAGTACACCAAAGAAAAATGATGTTTCTCTCCTATCTATGATAGAACCAGAAACATTTACTCAAGCAAGTAAGGATCCTCATTGGGTAAAATCAATGGAAGAAGAAATGTCTCAAATCGAGAAGAATGAGACATGGGAGCTGGTACCTCATCCAAAGCAAAAAAATATAATTGGAACCAGGTGGGTGTTCAAAAACAAAATGAATGAAGATGGACAAATCATCAGATATAAGGCAAGGCTTGTTTGTAAAGGTTATTCACAAATTGAAGGAATTGACTTTGAAGAAACCTTTGCACCAGTAGCTCGTGTGGAAGCTATAAGGATGTTCTTGGCATTTTCTAGATAAAAAGGATTTTCTATCAAATGGATGTAAAATCAACATTTCTGAATGGGGAACTCAATGAAGAAGTATACATGGAGCAACCAGAAGGGTTTAATCTAGCAGAAGGAAAAGACTTTGTTTGTAAGAAGAAAAAGGCATTATATGGGTTGAAACAAGCTCCTAGATCTTGGTAAGAAATATTGGATCACTATCTACAACAACAAGGCTTCAAGAAATGGGTGGCAGGAAGTAATCTGTACATCAGGATGGATGAGGATAAGTTACTAGTCACTCTTGTCTATGTTGATGATTTGATTTTTGCTAGTAATAATGATGAGATGAGCCATGAGTTTGCTCAAAATATGTCAAAAGAGTTCAAAATGTCGATGATAGGAGAGTTATCTTACATCCTTGGACTATAGGTATCTCAAACCACGACAGACATGTTCATATCCCAAGCAAAATATGTTAAAGACATGCTTAAAAGATATGGAATGGAAGACTGTGCACCCATGAGCATACCTATGACCACAGATTGCAAATTAAGCAAAGATGATGACTCTCCTCCAGTAGATGAAACTCATTATAGGTCAATAATTGTAGCCCTCCTATACTTAACTACTACGAGACCTGACATTATGCAAGAAGTAGGAATGGTGGGAAGATTTCAATAAGCTCCTAAACAATCCCATTTGTTGGTTGTAAAAAGAATTCTCAGATACTTGAAAGAGTCTTGATTTTGGTCTTTGATGCCCTAAGAGCTCAACTCTTACTGTGACTACATACACCGATGCTGATTGGGCCAGAAGTGTCGATGATCGAAAAAGTACTAGTGGAAATGCATTCTTCCTGGGAGATTGTCTAATATCTTCGCTCAACAAAAAACAAACATCCATATCATTATCTATAGCTGAAGCAGAGTATATAGCTGCAGATTGTTGTGCTCAAATATTATGGATGAAGGAATCTTTGAAAGATGTCAACATAGGTACCAATCAACCAATCACCATATATTGTGATAACACAAATGCTATCAGTCTCAGCAAAAATCCAGTGACGCACTCAAAGACCAAACATATACCAATCAAGTATCATTTCCTTCATGAACAAGTAGCTGAACAAAACATCAACTTGGAATATATCAATACTAAGGAGCAGATATCTGATATTTTCACAAAACTTCTTCCTCGAGAAGCATTTGAACATCTTCGCCAAAAGATGGGGGTTATTTCTCTAGCATCATATTAGGTTGATTCATAAAGATGTTGCATGACAGGGGGACCAGTTCGATAGGGGGAGTCCTTGTGCACTCCTTTGCCATTGATGTCAAAGGGGGAGAGAAGAAGAATATTGCCATCAACGACAAAGGGGGAGATTGTTAATATAGGTTTTCATTGATGTCAATATAGCAGTGTTTATGATGGAAAATTCTTTGATACATGATTTCCCATTGATACATGATTGCCCAAGGTTTCACCATAGTGATGAAAGTTTGATATATATACAGACAGAATAGAAGCAGTAGATCCGTGAAGCAACAGGAACAAGAAGCCAAAGAGGAGAAGCCATCGTGAAGCCAAAGAGCAAGATGAAAAGTTTATTGAAAGCCATCAAAGAAGCAAGTCACCAGAGCAAGAGAAGCATCTTATCACATATATATAAATGTATAGCATGGAATAATATTTCAAAAATTGCTTAAATGCACTCTGTCTTGACTGTTTTACATTCTGAATGTTTTCTCCTAAACTATCTTATCTAGGGAATTCTTAACTGCTCCTTAGCTTCGGTAGTTTTTCCTCTGGCCTATAGAAAAGGATTCTTAATTGCCTTTTGTTCATGATCACCTCTGTTCTTCATTCTGATATTGGTCCAAGGACTCTTAAGTTCCCTTTCACCCTGGTTAGAATTACTTCACTCATTAGACCTAAATATTTGCATGTTGCTTTGCTAACTTGCCCTGTGAACATTCCCTTTATTGATCTGTTCCAGTTATACTATCCATTTGTTGACTCCATAGCCCAATGGATTGAAGACCTAGCTCCATCCATATGTTCCAAGAATTCCACCACCCAACCTTAAATTCAGAACCAAAACCCCATGAACACTAAGAACTAGCTTGAAATCTCATAAAAACAAAGCTAAATTATAAAGAGAGAGCCCTCTCTAGACTTAGGTTGGCTAGAGCCTAAGCCTAAAAGATTGGTTTGTGGTTACCTCAGTCTTTTCCTTCTTTTGACAACTTCTAGGGAAAAATACTAAGTGATAACAGAATGGAGACATTATGATTTATCTCCAGGCCCAAACTTTTTTGTCTAATACCTATCGCTCCTAGTAGCAATGTATTCAATACCAAGCCAAGAATTACATCACCATCGGTGAAATCCTTTATCAACATGGTATTGATACAATTTTACAAAGGTGCCTCACACATGAGGAGGCCGATAAATTCCTTAATGAATGCCACTTAGGGGCATGTGGTGGTCCTTTATCTACTTATGCTACTGCGTAGAATATCCTACACACTGGTTACTTTTGGCCTACCATTTTTCTAGATTGTATTCTTGTTGTCTAGAAGTGTCATGCATGCCAAATTTATGATTGTAAGATCCATGCTCCGCCAAATCCATTACGTCTTGTTATCATTGTCAGACCTTTGGAAAAATGGGGTATTGACTTCATGACATGTATCCCTCACTCGGTTGGGGGGCATGGTTATATAGTTATCGTAGTAGCTTATTTTACTAAATGGGCCGAGGTGATGCCTACATTTAACAACACTAGTGAAATGGTTACATAATTCTTTTTCAATCATGTTATTGCATGTTTTGGTGTTCCATAAGCCATATTTATGGATCACTAAGACCATTTTAGAAAGAATATGATGCCCGAACTAACTACTAATATGGGAATTTCCCATGAAAGTTCCACTCCATACTATCCTCAAGCTAATGGACCCCTACCATAAGTTTTGATAGCTTTATTGATAGCACTGGAATTTTCTCCTATACACTGCCTTGTGGGAATACCGAACCTTAGTAAGGAATGCTTCCATATTTACACCCTTTCAGTTGGTTTATGGTCTGGAAGCAATCCTTCCAACCGAATGTGAGATTCTATCACTGAAAACTAGCTATCGAACTTCTTCCTGCCAATTACGTAGAAGAGGAATGTATTTTAGATCTGACTCAATTAGATGAGACATGACACGATGCTACTATAGTTAATGAATCTCATAAAATACATATCAAGGTGCAATATGACAAAAGTGTCAAGCCTTGTGTCTTCTCATAAGGAGACCTTGTTATTTTATACGACCAAGAATATGATAAGTTAGGATTAAGAAAGTTCCAACCTATTTTGTCAGGTCCATATTTTTCAAGCATGTCCTTGCAAAAGGGGTCTATGATTTATTCGACTCTGAGGGAATTCCACTAGTGAAGCCTAGGAATGGGTTATACCTAAATAAATAGCATGCCTAATCTCATGTGTAGTAACATTGTGTACATATTGTCTATAGGTGTGTTTTGTTTGTTTGCAGTGTGTCTCTTTAGAATTTCCTATGGTTTTTGTTGAGTCCTTTTATGTTTGGTTTGCATATGTCGACATCCCTTGAACCATATTTTGGTTATGATGATGGTGGTAGTCATAGTACTCAGGACCTATCCTATGCAGCGTGGGCTATCATTGCTCCAAATGGTGAGTTAGTGAGTCTACAAGGGATTTGAATTGGTCACTCTACCAACAACATCGATGATTATAGCGCAGTGGTTGAGCTATTGTCTGATGCTATTTCACATGGTATCCACTATTTAGTCATCAGACTTTACTCATGGCTCATGATACTATAACTTGTTAATGTTTATTTGGTTAGAAGTCATACCATCTTGAGTTTGTTTTTAAGGGTCTGACTTCTAGAAAGACATTTTTATTTCATACAATATGAACACATTTCTAGAAATTTAAGCACATTGACAGATGTGTTTGTTAATCATGTTTTAGATAGACATTTGCAACAGATGTAAATAAGTTTCAATGCACATCACATCATTGAAAGAACAATAGGAATGTAGAAACATTGAAGATAAACTAATAACAATTCTCATGATAACAAGCCACTTCATGAGCTATCTTGTGCAGTAGCTAACCAATACCGCTAGGCACTCTAATAGTGTGTTGCTGAAGTTGCATCAGAATTTGGTATGTAAGGTCCCACCTTACCAATTGTCAATAATATAGAGAAGTAGAGGTCACATTAATCACTAATACTCAATTTTTTATTTTATTTTTAGCATTAAGAACTTAGTTATCATGTAATCATGTCCCTTCATCTATTTCAATATAAGAATATCACATAATAAGTTAGGGATAACTTTCCCTTAAAACCAATTCCAAAACACATTTCCTCTCAAGTTTAAAATACGATAGCATGTGCTCCTTTCATACTTGTACATGAGCTCTACGTAAGACTCAGAATAAATTCAACCATAATTCTATGTGTGAACGTTAAGCTAGATCAATCTATTTTATTTCCTAGATTATGCTAAATAAGATCTACCTATTGACTCTTGATATCACAACTACAAAAATATCATGCTTCTATTACAAAAAGCACATATAAGTGTATGAGTATTAACCTACCTAAAACAAGGCTAGTGAGGGAATAATATGTCTCTCTTCATCAGTGAATCTAATAAATATGATATGTTTATGAAATGGAATCACAAAATATATTAACCCAACAACATTTCCAAATTCATCATTTAAAAAAGCTCAATCTCAATTATTAAGGCAATGCTTCAATAATGATTTGTATAATGAATGTTGCGGCAAGAGAAACTACCGTTACCAATACAAAAGCATATTAATCTTCAAAATTTTCCAAGTAAAAGAATGGAATTGCATAAATTAGGCACAAGTAGTTGTTTTCTACAATCATTGAAGTACAAGAATGCACCTATGAATGCATGCAGCTCAGAGAAAACTTATTATGCTCACTTGCACAAAATCCTATAGAATTAGTCACTCTAAAATTGTTTCCAACAACAACCCTTTTTTTTATGAAAGATTTAGATAATAAAAGTAACCACTGTCCTATTCTCTATTCACACTTCAACGAATTGTTAAAATAATTTTCACATTCATACCAAAAACTTGTAGACATAGGAAGCTACATCCATCAAATAATCTATTCATAAATTTCTAGTACTTAAAAACTATGGTAAGACTTTTACTCTAAAAAATTATATTTACAAAAGCTACAGCCATTTAGGCCTTTTGAAGAACAATTTGCAAACATGCAATCTACAACCATTGAGGCCTTTTGACAAACACTTTGCAAGCATGCAATCTATAGCCATTGAGGCATTTTGTCAAACAGTTGGCAACAATGAATTTGAGATTCTACTTCAACCTATTTAGCTCATAAAATTCAGAAATTGAAACTTCAAAAGTTAGCATCTTAAAACAGTGACTAAACAATGTTAGTTTTTCATCAAAAACTCGACAACAAGTGCACATAATTGACAACAGTAATTTGCAAAATCACCTAGATTTACAATCTCGGTTTCGAAAAGTGTTTGTTTGGAATGAAATCAGGGATTACATGGCCTTTTGGCATGAATAACCCCTAATTTTGATCTGAATCGCAATAAAATATCCAAGAGATTCTGTTAGACCCCTATACTACTAGTGTAACCCCTAATTGTTATTAGTACAACCCACTTATTATATTGATGTGCCCATGCAGTGCCCATATTGTTACTATTGTGCCCCATAAAAGCCTACTATTGTTATTATTGTGCCCTTACATTATTATTGTTATGTCGGCTCTGATTATGTTATGACCCCTTAGATTCCTATATATAGAAAGGAGGTCTTTTCATTTGTATCATCCAAGAATTGTTCATTTATGTAATGTAAAG
>APFE031481239.1:78864-121147 GCA_000404065.3 Pinus taeda | reverse complement strand
ATGTCCAGCGAGAAAGGTTCACTGAGCGAGACAAACAGAGAGCTAAGGACTGAAGCGGAATCTTTGAAGGCCCAATTTGTATCAGAAATTGAATCTGCAAGGAAAATGAATGAAGAATTCAAGAAGGCTGAGAAAGAATTGAGAGAACTTGGAAAGAAGGACGGGGATGACCAGGTTGCAATTTCTCAAACACTCAAACAATTGCAGGGTGCTGAAGAAAGATTCAATACCGAAATTTCTGCTAAAGAAGATGAGTGCAGAGCAGTTAACCTTGATAAAAAGAATCTGGAGGATAATGTTTTGCAGTTGAAGAATCAAATTCAAGTGAGATCTTTAGAATTAGAGGCAACCGATAAAGCTCAGAAATTGGAAAAGGATCTGCTTTTATCACAGATCGTAGCAGCCAAAAAGGAGACGGTCGAGATCACTAGAATTAGCCAAATAGCACAGGAAACTTGGAATGTGGAGAAGGAGAAAATGTTGAGCAGGCTTGCAGAGCTAGAAACGAACCTTGCGTCCATGGCTAGCGAGAAAGAGTCACTGAACGAGACAAATAGAGAGCTAAAGACAGAGGCGGAGTCGCTGAAGGCCCAGTTCCTATCAGAAATTGAGTCTGCAAGGAAAATGACTGATGAATGGAAGGAGGCCGAGAAAGAATTGAGAGAAGAACTTATAAAGAAGGATGACAAATACAAATCTGCGATTTCTCAAGCAGTCAAAGAATTGCAGGAAGCCAAGGAAAGATTCAATGCCGAAATTTCTATGAAAGAAGACGAGTGTAGAAGACTTAACCTTGATAAGAAGAATCTGAACGCAACTGTTTTGAAGTTGAAAAATAAAATTCAAGTGATATCGTCAGAATTAGAGACAGCCAATGAAGATCGAAAATTGGAAACCAAAGTGTTTTTATCGCTAGATATTGCCAGAAAAGAGACTGCTGAGATCAACAGAAGTTACCAAATGCCACAGAAAGACTGGAATGCTGATAAGGAGATCCTGCTGAGCAAGCTTGCAGAGCTACAAGAAAAGCTTCAGTTGATGGCTAGCGAGAAAGGGTTGCTGAGCGAGACGAATAAAGACCTAGAGATGGAGGCGGAGCCTTGGAAGGCCGAATGCAAAGAAATCATATTGGAACCTGGAGCAGTCATAGAAAGAAGAACCCGACAGCTACGAAATCGATCAATTTCAGAGTATCTCATCAAGTGGAAGAACTTACCAGTTGAAGTTTCCACATGGGAGTGGGAGGACAATAATTTTACACGGAAGCATCAAGAACTACTCAAGCGTTGAGGACAACGCTTTTTGAAGGAGAGGGCCATGTTAGGCCCCTATACTACTAGTGTAACCCTTATTATTATTAGTACAACCCACTTATTATTTTGATGTACCCATGTAGTGCCCATATTGTTACTATTGTGCCCCATAGAAGCCCACTATTGTTATTATTGTGCCCTTACATTATTATTGTTATGTCGGCTCTGATTATGTTATGACCCCTTAGACTCCTATATATAGAGAGGAGGTCTTTTCATTTGAATCATCCAAGAATTGTTCATTTATGTAATGTAAAGGAGGTTGCCCCCTCGAAGAGGCTGAATTCTAAGGCATTGATCTATCTTTTCTATCTTTTCTTGAGCTGGTTTCATAACAGATTCAATTCTTTAAAAGAAGAAAACTTTGGATCTCATTTAACACTTTTGTCAAACCCATAATATGCAAACTTTCATCTACAACTCTACATGAAGAAAAATAACCCAAAATTATGCTACCATGAGATGTGTATTGAATTTATGAATTTATATGTTCACTATATGAATTCTTGATAGAAGTAATTAATCAAACATTTTACAAGCTGCAAAGCTACTTCCCTTTACATACGTTGACAAACTTATTACAGCCACTGCTACAATTTGGAAAATACATGGCAGCCCTGAATGCTACAACTATTAATACTTTTTGTTAATTAATTTGCAATATAAAAACAATATAAAATTACATACAATAAACTACATCCATTGAGGAGTTTCTTCAAACATTTAGTGTGCAATTTTAGTTTATTTTTTGAAATTTAAGTTTCAACTAATAACCCAATTCAAAGGAAGCAAGAACCATGTATTAAATTGCTAAAAGGGACAATGAAATGCTATCAAACATAGAATATTATTTTTAGATAATATACATGACCTGCAATGGACAAAATTTCATTATAAGCAAAATTTGAAATCATTGGCAAAACATTCTTCTTTTCATTCCCTGTATGTAAATTCTCATACATAGCTGCCAAGAAACTGTTAGCTCAGAAATACATAGTTGCCAACAAATTCTTAGCTCATAAATAACTTTCTAAATATTTCATAAATATTCGTAATTTTATAATAATTTAAAGTAGCAATTATAAATTTAAAATCTCCACACTTTAAAACTAATATGAAACCAAAATTTCAAGAGAATTTATAGATATACCTGACAATGTGTATATATATAACTCGAAAAAGATGAGAGTATGCTCCAACTCCAATGCCCTTACCAACTCATTATGAACCATCCAGTTTTCCACCCAACCATATCTAGGGATAACTTGTCCCCTTAGAACCCCCGAGTTGTAAGAGCTCACAAGCAGTACCAAAATATAGTAGTAGAGAGATCTACAAGGCAAGCTGAGGAAGATAAGTTTTACTTCCTCTCAATAACACTCACATTCAACTCCATTGCGTAGAGAAACTTCATAATTTAGATTAGCATTTGTCTACTCTCCAAATATCTCCCTCTCACAATCTTCTTCAAATATCTCAAACTCTTGGTATCGCCATGCACCTCCCCAAGTGAGAATACATGAGACACATATATAGGAGGAGCAACAAATTATTGTCATAGAGGAGGAGTAATATGCATGCCTTTTATTCCATTTAGAGGAGTGTAACTCATGCCATTAAGGAGAGGTATGCATGCCTTTGTAAAGGAGAATGTAACATATGAATTAAAGAGAACATAAAAGGAATCTTTTATGACATGTCTTTAATGAGTGTAAGATGAATATGCCATTCTTTGATGAGTGCATAACAGAGAGTGTAATTTAGTATTAAAAGAGAGAGAGATTTACATAGAGCCATGAGAGTCATCAAGGAGAGAGGTGTGAAGTGATTGATGAGATGAAGGTGACTTGTAATTCCATTTTAATAATAATATCACAATCTCATAAAAGAGAATAATAATAATATAAATATTAATAATATTGATGATTAATTCGAGATTGAACTATTAGGATTTAGTAAAGATAAGTTAAGTGATTTTCCTTCAACTATACTTGATTACCCATTAATTGAAGGTGACTTAATATTTTTGGAAAATGATACTTGAGATGCTAGACATGACCTTCTATTTTTAGGAAGTCACTCCAAAATGGTCAAAAATGAGATTTTTATTAAGGAAAGTCTTCCCCGAGCTACCCATGAGTGGTATTTTTTTCTTCCAGAGAATAGGGATTCTGCATCCCTATTGCATCATCTTCATGCCTTAGTAGATTGATGACTCTGCACCTTGATCTACTCCAAGGATCCAAGATTCCACACCTTGATTTTTTAAATATTTAGGACTTCGCGTCCCAATCCTTTTATTATAGATCCAAGTCTCCATGTGTTTATATTTCATGGATTTAGGACTTCGCGCCCTAATACTTTTATTAAAGATCCAAGGCTCCATTTCTTTATCTTTCATGGATTTAGGACTATGTGCCCTAATTTCCATGGCTCATCATCTACCCTACTTTGAAACTCCATGCTTCACCTTAAGGAACTGATTGTGAGCTCATACCCATCTGATGGTTCGTTGGTAAGGCCTTGTTCCAAGACCTGTACACATCACAATCTCATAGATCAAAGGAATCAAATGGATTTCATAATTAACGTATTCACATTTTACCAAAGATTGTGCATGACTTCCATAGTCATTTTGGTTATGGAGAAATGACTTTTGTATCCATTTATAATTTGAACATCCTTGTTTGAAAATAACCACATCCACTGTCACATCCTGTTCAATACAATATTAAGCATATATAATCATAAAAATCATGTATCATGACTTCCACTGTGATTTATAATTTGAGCATCCTTGTTTGCAAATAACCATGTCCCCTGTCACATCCTACTCAATACAATATTAAGCATATATAATCATAAAAATCATGTATAAGGACTTCCACAGTCATTTATAATTTGAAAATCCTTATTTGCAAATAACCATGTCCCCTACCACATATTGATCAATACAATATTAATCATATATAATCATATAAATCATGTACCACAAGTTCCACAATCATTTGTAATTTGGGCATCCCGGTTTGCAAATAACCAGGTCCCCTGCCACATCTTGCTTAGTACAAAATTATGCATATATCATCATACAAATCATATATAATCTATTAATCATAATTAATCATATGTTCCACATAACCATGATCATTCATAGATCTATGTGTCTTAATCTTGGATCACCATCCATGTCATACATGTATGTCTAAACTAGGATACCAAAAGAGAAAACATCGATGATATGCTCTTAACCAAAAACAGTTCTTATACACACAACCATAGATATTATCATAAGCACATAGAAAACAGGTGACCCAAACTAGGTCTATAGCATATAAGCATGTACATAAGAATGGCATGCATAATCTTATATCATTACATCAAAATCACCCTCTCTAAGTGTCACAAAACTAACCTTGCCAAGGTGGGACACTACATACTTCCCCTCTTGGGTTAAACTTGGCCCGAAGTTTTTCCTACAATCATAAGATACTTAGTTATTTTTTATTCTCCTAACAATACGGTGTTGACCTTATGTATATTTATTTAATTTATTTTTCTTCATGTCAATCCATAGTTTAATGTTCGGTAAATTGGAAGGAACTCCATGAAAACCAAAATATACCATCCTTAATTAGGTAGAGAATATATCCATGCCATATTAGGCATGTTTTGATATAAAATCCCAAATATTTCTATATCAAAACCAACCATACAATTTATAATACCATATCAAAATACTATTTTATATAGTTGATATGGAATCTACTTAAGTTATCTATAATAATTTGATATTCTACATGTTTTTCTTTCTGATAGTCTGTATGAATCCTACATGAGTCATATTCTTGGTTCTATAGTATGTTGAGCTTGCCAAGCTATAAAATTCTTAGACATTGGTTGCATAAGCAACAATTATGGTTCATCCCATCTCACAATAAAATTTGCATGAAAGAAGCATAAAATCATTCACATACAATTGCCATGAAACTACACATCAAAACTCGATGTCATATATAAAACCCACTCTTACATCCCACTTGATTTGTGTCTTCACAATCCAAGTTTCCCCTTGTCATTCCATAATACATCCTTACCATCAAAATCTTTAGGATCTACCTATAGTTTTTACTAAATGTTTACTCTTTAGGAAAAATCACAATTTGAGGTTCAAGACACCCTTCCCTTTTTTTTTTCTTTTTTTTTTTTGAAGGAGAATTACCACCCTCTCAATTGATTACAACCTTTTGTATGAATAATAACTACTCATACAACTATACATCCAAGAAAAAATTACTAATTCTGACAATATCTTCCATTCCACATACAATACAATCATCTGAGGCTTCTAAATCATGCAAGAATTCGAATTCATCAAGATGCGATCTCACTCTCCTTCAAAAAAATATAACACGCACATATTATTGTAAAACAAGAACTGAAATAAGAAGTTCGTTAATCACATACCTTTTCAAATAAAACAAAGTTATCACCACAAAAAATGTATATCTTCTAGACATGTTATTTTCTGAATAATTGACAAGTTAATCAAATTCCAAGAAAGTAGTTCATAGAGGTGATAAACAATATGAATTTTGACTTGATCGCCTAACTAACAATAGTTTAGAGTAGTTCATAAGTTTAATCTTCATAATTTCTCTAATTGATTTAGTTAAATATAATTCCACCAATATGCAATTGATAAATCATTAAGGAGACTATTATGGCATTTCCTAGACCTCGTTGTCTTAAGCCAATAGACGTATTTCATCAACTTATCACAATAATATTTTTCTACATTTCAAGAATTTGAAAATCAATTTAATTCTACGAAAATCCAACAAAAGAATTACAATGCTAGAGGATAGATACCTAGTTCACACTTGACTTCATCTATCAAAATCACTTATTCCAAACATTCTAAACTACCTAATGGTGTTCACTATACCAATCTTAGTATCTTCATTTCTAATAAAATGAAAATAATGGATTTAAATATCAAGAAAATTCATGCCTTGTATTCCATTTAGAGGAGTGTAACTCATGCCATTAAGGAGAGGTATGCATGCCTTAGTTAAGGAGAGTGTAAAATATGCATTAAAGATAGCGTAAGGAATTTTTTATGACATGTCTTTAATGAGTGTAAGAGGAATATGCCATTCTTTGATGAGAGCATAAATGGGAGTGTAATGTATTATTAAAAGAGAGAGATATTTACATAGATCCATGAGAGTCATCAAGGAGAGAGGTGTGAAGTGATTGAGGAGATGAAGGTGACTTTTAATTCCCTTTTAATAACAATATCATAGTCTCATAAAAGAGAATAATAATAATATATAATATTAATAATGTTGAGGATTAAGTCAAGATTGAACTATTAGGATTGAGTAATGATAAGTTAAGTGATTTTCCTTCAACTGTACTTGATTACCCATTGATTGAAGGTGACTTACTATTTTTGGAAAGTGATAATTGTAATGCTAAACATGACTTTCTAGTTTTAGAAAGTCACTCCATAATGGTCAGAAATGAGATTTTATCAAGGAAATGTATCCCTCAGTTTCCCATGAGTGGAATTTTTTTCTTCCAGAGAATAGGGGTTTCACATCCCTATTGCATACATCTCTATGCCTTAGTATATTAAGGACTTCGCGCCCTGATCTACTCCAAGGATCCAAGATTACACACCTTGATATTTTAAATATCTAGGATTCACATCCCAATCCTTTTATTATAGATCCAAGCCTCCACGTCTTTATCTTTCATGGATTTAGGACTCCAGCCCTAATAATTTTATTATAGATCCAATACTCCACATCTTTATCTTTCATGGATTTAGGACTCCATGCCCTAATTTCCATGGCTTATCATCTACTCTACTTTGAAACTCTATGCTTCACCTTAAGGTATTGATTGTGAGCTCATACCCATTTGATGGTTCATTGGTAAGGCCTTGTTCCAAGACCTACACACATCACACTCTCATAGATCAAAGGAACCAAATGAATTTCATAGTTAACTTATTCACATTTTACCATAGTATTTTGCATGACTTCCACAGTTGTTTTAGTTATGGAGAAATGACATCTGCAACCATTTATAATTTGAACATCCTTGTTTGCAAATGACCATGTCCCCTATCACATCCTTCTCAATACAATATTAAGCATATATAATCATAAAAATCATGTATCATGACTTCCACAGTTGTAGGTGATTTAATCGTGAGTTAAATCCCTGTGATTAATTTTCAACCTAGGGTTTGTAGAACTGACGAAGTATACATGTACTATATGTACTAGGTAGTTATTTATCGAAATAAATTAATCTAATGTAGTTAAAACTAATTACCAAAGAAGTTAAATAAATCTAATCCAAACCAAACCAAACATAAATAAATTGAAATCACACTTGCAGAATTGAAATCACTGCACACTTGCATAAATTTAAATCACACTTGTAAAATTGAAGTCACAACACACTTGCATAAATGAAATCACACTTGTAGAATTGAAATCGCACCACACTTGCATAAATGAAATCACACCACATTTGCATAAATGAAATCACACCAGACTTGCTAAATTGAAGTCACACTCACGCATGTTGAAAGGAAAATCACACTTGCATAAAATGAAAACATATTTGCTCAAAATAAATGAAATAAAAAAACTACACTATGTTACCAATATGTACAAATATGTGCAAATTGTGGTTAATGGGTGGCCTCCATTCCTTAATAAGCACACCTAACAACTATCACATATTGGAGATCAAAGTAGCAATATGTATTTCATAAAGATGAAGTTACAATATATTGCAACAATTCTCTCTCCTCACTTTACAAACCACATGGATGGAATTTGGAACATCCAACTAGCTACCTCTAACTTCTAACTTGCATCTAACAATTGACAACCATTTGTATGAAGGGTACACTCTTATTTATACAAAAATTAACGATAACTATACAATAAATATAGATCTTGAGATCTCTCCTAAATCCACATTTATCTCTTGTGGTTACAATCAATATCCTAAAAATGTAAGATACAAATCCTCTCAAAATCCTCCCATACATGATTCTTCTCCTTTGGATGTGCATAGTTAATGATCCACATCTTCTACAATTATTCCACAAATCCTCATGAGTTGGAATTTGAAATTCGAATTTGTGGTTGGATGACCAAGTAGGACCCTTCTAGAATCTCCAAGTAGGCCTACAATATCACAAAACTCATAACACTTTTATATATATATGAAAACATGTTAATTTCCTAATATTTAATCACAAATTCACTTAAAATACTTAAAATCAATGACTTGAAAAATAATAATGATAAAACCATGTAATTATGAAAATAATTACTTAATGTAAGGTTATGGGACTATAAAGTTACAGAATGAGGGTAAAATGATGGAAATGAAGGTGAAAGTGAATGACATACTGGAGGCCCAACATACCCCCCAACTGAAGATGTTGCATGTCCTCATGCAACTATTGCATTGATTCCTTTAATCATAAGTTTATCTTGTTGAAATGTTTTGCTTCTTATATGAGCTTTGGCTTTGTATTGCTTCTTTTCTAACTTTGCATTATCATATCATTTGATAATGTTATTCTTTTTGCAAAGTGTACTTTTAAATACGTATTATTGCAACATATATTTTTTATGGTTGGTTCTTGTGTGACAACCAAAATTTTATGAGTATTAGTTCTTGTGTAACAATACTTTTCTTATTTTTGTTGCATCAAAATGCTTGAGGACATTGAGAATTCGTTTTTAAGTCTCATAGTGATTGTCAGCCATTTTCTATTCTCATCAATTGATCATTGCAAAACATATAAACTTTTTGAATCAAAATGCAATAATAGTCGAATGGGAAAAATATGTTGGTTAGAATGAAATGAAAGGTGACATATGACATGAAATGTGAATATCCCTCCCCCCCAACTTAAATTGTTTTCAATTTTTTTCAAATGAGAAAGAGAATATGAATGTGGTGAGGGATTTTACAAAATCATAATTTTAGCATTTAAGGAATTACATGATTAAAAATTGGAAAATTACATACCTTCACCTACCTGAAAAGTGCACAAGATATGTGTATCAAAGAGTGTGGTTGTTGTTGTTGGATCATGGAATGTGAAGTAAAAGAATCTGATCTTGCTTATTCTCCCTCTTCATTGTATGAAATGAGGATGAGATTGGAATCTTTATTGATATGGCTGTTGAATTGAGTCCTGATGCAAACTACTAAAATCATGTAGTCTTCATTCGTTCCCACTTGGTAGCATAATTCTTATCTATGTGAATAGATGTTTTGATATTGAACATAGAAAATAAAATGTTGTATTACTGGCCATTAATGAATTCCATTAACTAACATGACTACTCCACATTGATGTCAATGAGAGTCAAGATGCCTAAGTACATCTTACTAGGTATGAATAAATGTGTCGAAGTCGAGTCACCTAGAAGATGTGAAAAACAGATGATATTGATGTATTCCCACTATTTATTGGCGAGAGAATTTGCCAATGAGGCATGCAAGCCTCAAGGTACTTGAGATATATCTATTTTTTATCCTAGATGATGTGTCAGAGTCAATGGGTCAAAACTTGTTAGAAGGGAGGGCTTAATTAATCCTCCATCATCTAACGCAAGTATGAAATAATAATTTGAAGAATTATAGATGGAAAATTTGCATTGAAGCAAGGTTTATTTGACAAAAAGGAAAATGAAAATGGGGTGACTCATCTTTGTAAGGGAGCTTAATGACTTTATTTCTAGTTAAGAGCAAGTGAAAATGAGGCAGGAAAATATGAAGATTGCAAAGGGAAATGAGTTTTTGGCAATAGGGAGATAAACAACTATGGATCGATTGTAGGCTTAAAATGTGTAGAAATGGTAAAATTGGTATGTGTTTAGTAGCAACGGTGTAGTGGATCTAATTTTACATTGAATAATCATGTTTTTTTGAAAGAAAGTTGGTCATTAAAAAGGTACTTGTACATGTAGTTTCATCTTCCTTCATCGTCCTGGAACCTACAAAAACTTAGAAATTTTTCTGCAATAAAATTAAGACTATCAAAAGAGAGAGGTGATTAATCCCTCTTCATTTGATATATATGAAAAAAAATTCAAAAACAATACTAATAAAACAAATTCATGAATGAAATAGTAAATGTACTTTTACCTGATCAGTACCATGGATCACCTGTTATTGTTTTGTTGGTGACTTCTTCATTATGTTTTAAACCAATTTCGAGCTTGATACCTCTTCTCCACACACTTAATGCTTCATCAATAGACCATAAACCAAATTTTCATAAGCTACTAAATTGTGCCGATTCTACAGCTACCAAAATAAAGACCATTGCACTACCTTGCCACTTTACAACTTGCAGTTAGACTCGGATGGTTGCTTTTCAATTATTGCAGTCATATTTTCAAATATTTGTAGGTTTTTATGAAAGTCTAAATCTGTAACTATGTTTTACTTTTTCTCTAGCACTCCACCCTTGTCCATGATCCCGTGCATCAAGAAAATGCTCAAAATTCAAAATTCTTGGACTATCTTGAAACCAACGCAAAAGTGTAAATCTCATTGTTCTGAATCCAATGCAATTTGTTTCACTAAAATCCAACTTTGAATGCTCCTGGAATCACGTTCTGATCATTTTGTGAAACAACTATAAAATGAATTTTTTAGCTGCAGGAATGCCCAATCAACAATTCGTACACTAACTGAGTCATGACACTTGGCAAATTTTTATTGGTTTTCATTGGCCAATGCATGATTGACACTTGTCACTAGTTTATTGAATTGACACATGGCTATTTTTCATTGGTTAATGGGTTGTGTTATGGTGGAACAATGAGAGAGTCCACGTGGACCAACCATTGGTTACCGCGTGGCCTCCTCGTAGTGGGAAAAAAAAAATTAGGGTTGAACTACCCTTCACAAGAATAGAACCCAAAACCTCTTCTTTACCAACTCCAGTACCATATTTCTTATTAAATAAAGTTCTGAAACATGTATTTAACTTTTAACCCACAGACATTTGGGGAAGGGGTCAGAGTTAAGCCCTATTCCCTGGTTGTATGACCCTACATATGATCATAGGCGTAGAGGACATGGGGGCGGTTTTAACCGTCCTACAATTTCTACTATTGATCAGGATTGTAGGCCAAGTTTTCACATTGTTTCTACGTTCAGGGCACACAGGCCGGGTTTGAGTTAATTGTAGGATTATTGACAGTAGAATTGGGCAAAAACTTAAAACATTGATATCTTACTCAATTTTTGGCCAAATGAGGTGCAAATAGAGTCAAAAAGGGGTTTTCGACAGTGCTAGATCCATTGGAGGCATTAGTCTTTTATTTGAGATTTATAAAACCCTGTAATTATACTTTTGATTATGAATTTAGATCTCTTATCCAATTTTTATTGCAAAATTTTAAAACTAAATTTGTTCAATTGTCTTTTATGATCTTCTAGGTCGTAGAGAGTGAAAGAAGAGAGCATACTCAACAATATTGAAACTCTTTATTCATTTAGAATATGAAATCTAAAAGATAAAGTGAAAGGATTTGATCTCTAACTTCAAATTGTGGCTCTCAAAACTCTATTTTTATCCTTCTTCTCAAATATTATTTCTCTTTCTACATCTTCCTGCAAATGATTAGTGAGTTGGGTGTCTCTTACTACACCACCAATAATAAATTCAAATCTAGCTTAAAAACTTAAAAAAAACACATCAACAAACTTGGTTTTATTCATTGATTCTATCCTACTCTACTCTACTCTACTGGAAATAGAAAACTTGTTTCAAGTGTATGCATATTTCTAGTGTAACCATGTGCATAATAGGAGTAAAAAATATTGGGTATGGAATCCCCCCAAGGCATGTTTTGGGGCTTAAAGCCCAATTTTTGACCAAGTCTTTTGTAAAAACTCCACGAATTATGGACGCGGAGTGCGAAGTTATAATAGAGTCACAAGGTTGTCCACCCTCGGTTTTTTAATGTAGTGTAGGCTTGATAGACCTACCCATGGTCCGCAAACCATGGGATTGTATAAATAGAGCGTAATGGAGAATAGCATAAAATCATGATCAGTCTAAGAGACTGAGTTGAACTGAAAAGTGGCCTTGGGTCGTAGAGTAGGAGAAGGCTCTGCAGCTGAGTGCGCAGAGGCCTAGTAGTCTACAACTAAGTGCATGGACCCCTACACCTGAGTGCATAGGACAAGTCAAGTTTGAAATCATTGGAAGAATTAATAAAGAGAAGTTTACCATATTACTGTGTATCTTTCCCCGTTTTAATGTATGATTGGGTTTAAAATTGCATGTGTACTGTTTATTTTCTACGCAAACCCTTATGAATGTGTTGTAATAAATATAACATAAGACATCCAACTACACAAAGATAATTGACTAAGCGTAGGAATATAAGTAAGATCTCAAGTACGACTTAAGGGAATAGCGCAATGCACTGCTCCAGTAGCGCAAAAACTCCACAACCCCTGGTGAGGGCTGCACGAAGACAAGTATATCAGGGCGTGAAGGCCTGAGAAGTGCGTGAAGCAACTTGTGTAAAGGGACAAACTGTTGGACCAATCAAACCTCTCAGACATCTCAAGGGTGCAGAAACTTGGCTCCAACGCCCCCCCATACTACTTCGGGTGAGACCTCATTCTACGCTCCACAGACTATTTCCGAAAAGGCTAGTATTACAAGGATTTGTTTGGTCAATTAACTCCAAACCTGGGTCAGGCCCTAACAAGCCAACAAATGGTTCCATTGCCGTAGCCAATGAAAGTGCTTTAGCCTTAATGGGCGACGCAGCTGAGCTGCACGCTGGAGTGTTACAACGTGAATATTGAAGAAGACGATGAAGATCTATGGAAAATTAACATTCCAAAAACGGAAGGCTATCACGAGGTTCAAGGACCACTAATTAACGACCATAACATAACTGTGCGCCGGTAAAGACAAAGTAGGTAAACATTGGTACAGATGCTGAACCAAAGTATACAATGCTCAACGGCTACTAGGATGACATGACAGTGGATAAGGTCGCTGAGTTACTCCAGGAGTACCAGGACTTATTCTCGACCAAGATCACGGACTTAAAGGGTATTGTTGGCAATTTAGAGATGATGAAGATCACCTTAAAACCCTATGCAAATCTGGTTAAGCAGAGGCCTTATCGCTTCAATCTGAAGTACAAGAAAAAGGTCCGCGTAGAACTAGAAAAAATTCTCGTAGCTGGAATCATCGAGCTAGTGGAAGAATCCGATTGGGTAAGCCATATGGTAGTGCAGGAAAGAAGCAGGAGGGAGAGATAAGAATATGTGTGAACCTCAGGAAGTTGAATGATGCATGTGTGCACGACCCATTCCCAATTACATTCACAAAGGAAGTATTGGAAAATGTCGGCGGGCAAGAAGCATATTCTTTTACTGGTGGGTTCTTAGGGTACCACGAGATCAAAATCGCGTTGGAAGACAGGAGAAAGACCACCTTCGCAATTGAGTGGGGCTGCTTTCAATACATCGTTAAGCTATTTGTGTTGAAGAATACGTCGACCATATTTTCGTGCATAGTTGTTGTAGCATTCAAAGAATATATCCACAAATTCCTGGAGGTCTCTCTAGATGATTGGACTGTATTTGGATTGATTAAGCACCATTTAGTGAGCTTACGCTTGATACTGGACACTTGTCAACGAAACCAAATCGCATTGAACCTCAAGAAGTGTATGTTCCTCGTTCCCTTTGGGAACCTGTTGGGACATGTGGTTTGCAAACAAGGACTAATGGTAGGCCTCGTGAAGATCATAGTAATTTTGAATTTGGAAGCACCGCTAAGTGTTAAACAGTTGTACATTACCTTGGGGCATACAAGGTACTACAAGTTCATCAAAATATATGCTTAGATCACCACACCAATGGAGAAACTTTTGAAAAGGATGCCATATTCTGTTGGAACGATGATTGCATGAAGAGCCTAGATGTACTAAAAGAGAAATTGGCCTCCGCACCAATCCTAGTCTTCCCAAAATGGGATGTGGAATTTCATGTCCATGTTGACGTGTCATGTATAGTGCTGGGAGTAGTACTCACATAGGAGGGTGGAGAGGGCTTGGATCACCCTATTGTGTTTGTAAGTCACAGGTTGTCTAAAGCGGAAAAGAACTATTCCACAACCATACATGAGGGGTTGGCTATGGTGTACACCCTCCAAAAATACTGGCACTATTTGCTAGGGGGACATTTTAAGATGTATATATACCATTTCGCGCTAAAATACTTGGTTAATAAGCCTGTGTTGGGGGGGCGCATATGCAAGTGGCTCTTATTGTTCCAAGAATATGACTTTGAGGTCATGGTGAAGCATGGACGCCTGAACACGGGACCAGATCACTTGTTTCACATTGAAACGAGAGAGGAACCTACTAGTTTGGAGAAAGGATTACCTGACTCATAAATCTTTGTTGTGCGCGTAGTGGATGGGCACTTTGAATATATAATCCACTTTCTGACAACGGGGATTGTGCGCCGAAGGAATACTCCGTCCAGCAGAAGGAGCTAGTAGTATGTGTGGCTGATTTTTCTATCATCACAGGGCACCTATACAAAATGGGAAATGATGAGATGTTGTGAAGGTACGTACCTGAATTTGAAGGAAGCTAGATCCTCATGGAAGAACATGGGGGCGCTGCAGGAGGACACTATGCAGGGCGAGCGACTGCGCAAAAGATTCTATGCGTAGGGTTGTGGTGGCCAACCCTTCATCAGGATTCAAAGGCACAGTGTAAGGCCTGTGATATATGTCAAAGGATAGGTAAACCATTGTGAAGGGACGAGATGCCTTTGAATCCACATATGACACTATAGCCCTTCGAAAAGTGGGCAATCAACTTTGTAGGACCTATCAAACCTCAGGGAAAAATAGGCGCGAGATACATTATCACCACGACAAAGTACCCAACTCGTTAGGCAGAAGCATAGCCGGTCAAAGACTGCACAGCTAACATGGCTGTGAATTTTTTGTTTAAACACATGTTGACTCAATTTGGATGTCTGAAAATCTTGATGAGCGATCGTGGTACACATTTCCTGAACGAAACCATCAGTGAGTTAAAATAAGAGTGTCAGGTGTATCATTAGAAAAGCACACCGTATCACCCACAAGCCAATGGGACAGTAGAAGCATTCAAAAAAATACTGGAGACTGCACTATCCAAAGTATGCAATGCGTAGTGGAGTTATTGGACCTGCTCATACCTACAATACTATGGGCTTACAGGACAACATGCAAGAAACTAACGGGACAGACACCTTTTCGATTGGTTTATGGAGTTGAAGTTGTCATGCCAATGGAGTGTATTGTACCTAGTCTATGCATAGTAGTACTCATAGGTATGACGGACTGTGAAGCCCTCAAAGAGAGGCTCATGCAGTTGGAAAAACTTGAGGAGGAATGGTTCTTGGCTGGCTTTCATTAGCAGGTGCAAAAGCAATGTGAGAAGGCCTAGCACAATCGCTGTATTAAGTTGTGCACCTTCAAGGTAAATTATTTAGTCTTGATGTATGACAGTAAGTTTGATCAATTCCTAGGAAAGTTCAGAATGCATTAGCTGGGACCATACGTTGTCAATGAGGTTACAAATGGAGGCACGATACAACTAGTCAAGCTAAATGGATAGCCTTTCCTAGGCAAAGTGAATGGCAATCGATTGAAGCCCTACATGGCTAGCCCATCTATCTGACTAGATAGTAGAAGCACAGTCTTTGTGCTCCAAGGATCAGGATGAAGGTGCGAGACTATAAACAAATGTAGGGGACACAGGCATAGATGCATGGAAGTGGTTATGACACTGTGGTCTTGGAACAACGTGTCTAGGAGATTCAACAGGAAGTCGTCAGTGCTCTACCGACCTTGCATTGGTTCAAACAGAGTTGGAGGGACTCCACACAAAGATGTCCACACCGACAAAGTGACTCGAGGGTGAGTCATGATGTTTGTGTTGGGGGTCTATTGGGCATGGAATCCCCCCAAGGCATGTTTTTGGGTTTAAAGCCCAAGTTTTGACCAAGTCTTTTGTAAAACTCGGCGAATTATGGACGTGGAGCACGAAGTTATAATAGAGTCACAGGGTTGTCCACCCTCAATTTTTCAATGTAATGTCCACTTAAAAGACCTACCCATGGTCCACAGACCATGTGATTGTATAAATAGAGCGAGGCTCTAAGTGTAGAGATAGCTAATGGAGAATAGCATAAAAGAATGATGAGTCTAAGAGACTAAGTCAAAGTGAAAAGTGTCCTTGGGTTGTAGAGTAGGAGAAGGCTCTGCAGCTAAGTGCACAGAGGTCTAGTAGTCCGTAGTTGAGTGCGCATACCCCTGCAGCTGATTGCGCAGGACAGGTCAAGTTTGTAATCATTGGAAGAATTAATAAAGAGAAGTTTACCATATTACTATGTATCTTTCCCTATTTTAATGTATGATTGGGTTTAAAATTGCATGTGTGCTATTTATTTGTTGTGTGAACCCTTGTGAATGTGTTGTAATAAATATAGCATAAGGCATCCATTTACGTGAAGATAATTGACTAAGCGTAGGAAGATAAGTAAGATCTCAGGTATGACTTAAGGGAATAGCGTAGTGCGCTGCTCGAGCAGTGCGAAAACTCCACAGACCCTAGTGAGGGCTGTATGAAGACAAGTATATCAAGGTGTGAAGGCCTGAGAAGTGATTGAAGCATCTTGCACAAAGGGACGAACTGTTGGACCAGTCAAACCTCTCAAACATCTCAAGGGTGTGGAAACCTGGCTCCAGCACCCCCATACTACTTTAGGTGATACCTCAGTCTGCACTCTATAGTACAAGGCCAATAGTACAGGGATCTATTTGGCTAATTAACTCTGAACCTGGGTTAGGCCCCAACAAGCCAACAAAAACATATTCATGCTTAGTTTTGAAAAATTTACATTAAAACACATCAAAGCATGAAAAACTAGTGGTTTTGATAATACAAATAAGAAGTAAGGAAGAATGGAAGATTGATGTGACTTGATCCTTGATTGGAACCATATTTCAATAAGGTCTTGAAATTCACGATTCCTTTCTTGGTTTAGATCACATTGAATATCCTCCTTTATTAGGCATTCCTTAATCTTAGATTCTAGTGGATTCTCTCCATCAAAAGTATTGCATGATTCTTGAGTCTCTTCAACCAATTGACAAGAGGAATCAAAAGAAACTTGAATATCTTCTTGTGGAGGTGGAGAGATAGACAAGTTTTTGCATGTAGTTAAAATATACTCTTCCTCGTAGGAAAATATCCCAGTTGTTGCTAAGATTTGGGAAATTTTTTGGAATAACATTCTTCAAATTCTTAATTGTCTATGAATTACTCCAACTGGTTGATAATTCCTGTCGTGCACACAGATTAGTACAAAGTATTTGAAAATTTATTGAAATATAATATGCATCCTAAATTATTTTAATATGATTTTAACAATGCATCCAATAATGAATGCAACTATAATGAGTTGTCTAAACTTTTAAAATAAACACCTATGTATACCTCCCCGGCAATGGCACCAAAATTTTGGGTGATTTAATTGTGAGTTAAATCCCTGCCATTAATTCTTAACCCGAGGTTCGTAGAACTGGCAAGGTATAATTGTACTATATGTACTAAATAGTTATTTACCATAATATATTAATCTAATGCAGTTAAAAATAATTACCAAACAAGTTAAATCAATCTAATCCAAACCAAACCAAACATAAAAAATTTAAATCACACTTGCATAAAGGAAATCACACTTGCTTGAAATTGAAATCACACTTGCAGAATTGAAATCACACCACACTTGCATAAATTGAAATCACACATGCAGAATTGAAATCACACCACACTTACATAAATGAAATCACACTTACAGAATTGAAATCATACCACACTTGCATAAATTAAATCACACCACACTTTCATAAATGAAATCACACTACACTTGCTTAATTGAAATCACACTCACACATGTTCAAAGGAAAAACATACTTGTATAAAATCAAAACACACTTGCTGAAAGAAATGAAATAAAACAACTACAATATGTTACCAATATGTACAAATATGTGCAAATTTTGGTTGATGGGGGGCCTCCATTCCTTAGCAAGAACACCAAACAACTATCACATCTTGGAGATCAAAGTAGTAGTATATATTTCGTAAAGATGAAGTTACAAGATATTACAACAATTCTCTCTCCTCGCTTGACAAACCACATGGATGGAACTTTGAACTTCCAACTAGAAACTAACAACTAGCTACCTCTAACCTCTAACTTTCATCTAACATTTTACAACTCTTTGTATGAAAGGTGTGCTCTTATTTATACAAAAATTAAGGATAATTATACAATAAATATAGATCCTTAGATCTCTCTTAAATCCACATTTATCTCTTGTAGTTACAATCAATCTCCTAAAAACGTAAGATACAAATCCTCTCAAAAACCTCTCATCCATGATTCTTCTCCTTTGGATGTGCATATTTAATAATCCACATCTTCTACAGTTATTCCACAAATCCTCATGAGTTAGAATTTGAAATTCGAATTTGTGGTTGGATGGCCCACTAGGACCCTTCTAGAATCTCCAAGTAGGCCTACAATATCACAAAAGTCATAACACTTATATATATTATTTATATATATATATATATTATATATATATATATATGAAAACATGTTAATTTCCTAATATTTAATCACAAATTCACTTAAAATACTTAAAATCGATGACTTGGAAAATAATGATAAACCCATGTAATGATGAAAATGGTTACTTAATGTAAGGTTATGGGGCTATAGAGTTATGGAATAAGGGTAAAATGATGGAAATGAAATTGAAAGTGGATGACATTTTGGAGGCCCAATAACAGTGATTAATTATTTGAGCATATTCTTTTGCAAATAACCATGCCCCCTGTCACATCATGCTCAAAACAAGATTAAGAATATATAATCATAAGAATCATGTATCAGGACTTCCACAGTCATTTATAATTTGAGCATCCTTGTTTGTAAATAACCATGTCCCCTACCACATCTTGCCCAATACAATATTAAGGATATATAATCATACAAATCATGTATCATGACTTCCATAATCATTTATAATTTGAGCATCCTAGTTTACAAATAACCAGGTCCCTTGCCACATCCTGCTTAGTACAAGATTATGCATATACAATCATACAAATCATATATCATCCATTAATCATAATTAACCATATGCTCCACATAACCATGATCATTCATGGATTTATGTGTCTCAATCTTGGATCACCATCCATGTCATACACATATGTCCAAACTAGGATACCAAAAGAGAAAACATCGATAATATGCTCTGATCCAAAATCAGTTCCTATACACACAACCATAGATATTATCATATGCACATAGAAACCAGGTGACCCAAACTAGGTCAATAGCACATAATTATAATGCATAATCTTATATCATTTAATCAAAATCACCCTCTCTAAGTGTCACAAAACTAACCTTGCCAAGGTGAGACACTACATCGATCGTGGTCTCATCTATCTCGTGTGTCAACCCCTCTATGTGGCACCCCACCTCTATTAGGATTTCAACTACATTTAGATATCATAGTGCATCCTATCCTATTGCAGCAACTTGTGTTGGTTCTACTACTGCTTGTGGTTGTTCTCCTACGTGACAGAGATATGAAGTACCTTTTGATTGAACAGGCCCAATATCTGCATGAATAAATCAATAGTTTAAGTCTCGGAAACATAAAAAACAAAAAAAAATTGTAAAACTTTCAAAAATTCAAATGGTCGAAATATATTACCTATAAAATCCCATTGCTCACCCTCAAGAAGCACAAGCTCAAGGTCATTGCGGAAATCCATCGCTGCCTACAAATAATCATTGACTATAATGAACTATCTATGCAACCATCCAAAGAAGGTTGGTGAGAAATTGATCACTGACAAACCTGCATGTGAGGACATATGATCTATCCACCTCCTCATCTGTGGTACCCTCAAATCAATGGGATCAAGTGTAATTTGTTGAGGTTGTAGTAATGGAATCTATTCTAGGGAAAAGGAGACCACGATGGAACTGTATCCAATGTTTTTCAAATTTCCCTCTCTTACTTTATACAGTTGTTCTTTCATATTGACCAATGCTCCCTCAGTCCAGTTGAATATTGTTGGCTTGAAATGCTCCACACTATACTTCATGTATGATCTGCTACCTACATGAAGTGTTGAGCTACCCGCAAATCTAGTAATGATGAACAAGATCATTCTTAAGGGAAAATGGGTTACATATTTTATGTTGATCTTCTCATCTTTAGTTGGCTTGGATCGAGGTTTGAAGTAAGTAGTGATATAATCTTTCACCATTTCTCCACCCCTTCTTCCACCTAGGAGATATGTGGGGGCATATCTCGTGGATAAATTGGTTAGAAAGTATATGTTCTCTACTATAATCTCAAGCAGAAATTTCCCCAAATATCAGTGCATATGCTTGCACATCCCATGCATGAACAAGTTATGCTAATAGTTCCATTTGTTACCTCATACCGGGAATCTAGAATAATTTCAACAATCCACAGTATTTTAGTGCCAAGATGGTAGCAAGATCATTAGATGCATTCAAATCATGTTCTCCATGTTCTCTTTCTCTCCAGATAAAAGCCATTTTGTGCTAATGAAGACTTGAAAAATCAATAAGAGATTCCTTAAGATCCTTTGCATGCAAAAAAAACTCAAAATTTTTGAAGGGAAACTCAGAAAGGAAACCAAAAAAAAAATGGATTTGTGCCCAACACACCCCCAAGAGGAGAGACAGTGCATTGCACCCCTCCGTACAATGTATCATCACTTAGATGAAATGCACTTTTTGACTATCTAGGCCCGCATTGGTCCTAGGGTGAGTTTTTTTTAACCCCAGGGCCCTCAACAATACCTAAAACTTGCATGAAATCACAAAATGTGACCATGAATTGAAAGAGAAGGGTCTTAGCTCTTACCTGGAGATGATGATGCTTGAAACGATCCACCGGATTAAGCACAATCAGCTACAGAAGATTGAGGGCAAAAACTACTCAAAACTCTCATTGATGAAGGTAAATGTGAAATGGTAACTATAAATAGTTGTTTTGAATATTTATGGTTGTTTCTTCCATTATTTTATTCATATTTAATGTTTTGACCTAGTAACAACCCATTTTTACCATGAAACAAGTATCTTTGATCCATTTTTTGATGTTCTGAGTAGGTTAACAGTTGTTTGACGAATTTTGTCATGTTTTAAATAGATTATTTTGACCGAGGAGCACATTTTTATCAATTTTCCGGGCTTTGTAAACCTAAAAAAAAGGAACCCCTTGGAGTCCTCTTTCAGCTCTTTTTAGACTCCCAAAATATGAAAAAATTGCCCAACACTTTTCTTTTCGGACTCGTTAAAGTAAATGAAAAGACATGTACTCAATTTAAGTTTAACCATTTTCCGAACTAAGATAGACTAACTACGAAAAAAGAATACCTTCGTCAAACATGGCTAAGAGGTTCTCTTGGATATTATTTTATCCCTGTTTGGACCTAAGGGACTATCTACGAAAAGGAACATCTGGAGTTTTATTTTCCGCCTGTTTTTTAGACTCTCTAAATGTGAAAAAGATGTCGAGTTACACCTTCACTAGACTCGTTAAAACATCAAACAGTGATGGACTAGTCATTCATGATGGGCCTAAACCACTCCTTCTCTGGGTTCATTAAATATTTTCATAGGGATTCATCCAAAGGATGAACTTATTGATCAAGCATATGTTATCCTCCTCAAGCTTGTTAAAACATAAAGAGGTACCCACTAGTATGGTTGGGGAAATTGGGAAAACGGGGTACTCTGTTTGTCAATGGAAGCAAGTCACCCTTGAATCTGTTGGGTTGGTAAATCTGCTTGTCGTTTGGTTTATCAGACTATTTCAAAGCCTCAATTTTTGGTTTTGGGTCCCTTGAATCTGTTGGGTTGGTAAATCTACTTGTCGTTTGGTTTATCATACTATTTCAAAGCCTCAATTTTTGGTTTTGGGTCAATTCTTCCAACTTCGTTCAGTGTCATTATTGTGTTCAAGAGAAGTTATTCAATTAATATCTACTAAAATAATCGTAAGCCTTCACTACATGTCTTACTTTGCTCATCTAGTGCCATATCAACATTATTTTTATCATTCTGTGTCAAATCATGATACCTGTTTCATGTCATTGATGGGGGATGCATCAAGGCCCTACTACAATGGGTCACTTCCTGTTGACATCAGTGCATTATCCAGGAAGTTGACTTAGAAACATGCCTTAGTACCTTGTTGCTTGCATACATCAATGGAAAGCTTCCTCACTCTCGGTGACAAGTTTACATCATTGGCCTTCGACTGAAATATTTTGTATGGTGTTCGACATCAACTCATTTATTCACACCATACAAATTGTACTAGAGTAACTTGAGCACCATTAAAATTATCGGTGGTTTCTCTCATGTCTGTTAATGATGAGCCTCACAATTGGATAGTTATATGGGCCTTAATTCACCTCCTAGCTTAGTCAAACCAACTATTCTCATAAATTTTTGCATACTTTTGATTATATTTTGTTTATGAGATGAGTTAGAGTTGGATATTTTGCCTTTTGGTCTAATGTGCATTTAACAGAGGATTAAAGGATAAAAGAAAGGAATTTTGGCAAAAACCTTGCCCAAAACTCAAATGGGACAAGGGAGAAGAATTATAGGAGGTAAATCCTTATGATTTACTACCCCTCCATTAGCTCAGAGTGCAAACAGCCAAATCATGAGGACTAGAAGGCAGTCGAGAAAGTGAAAGTAAAAGCACCAGTTTATCTCAAGTTTGGGGGCTGAGCTTCCCTGATTTTAAGGAATTCGTTGGAGACTTCAATCGTATAAGTAGAGAGGCCTAGGACCTCAGTAGGTTTCAGACTTTTGATTGTAAAACTCTACTTTATTTCTGAGCTGTAAGAGTTGTGACAGTTTTTTATGTAATCCATTGTTTTGAAAATAAGAATGAGTTTTGTTTTGAGCCAGCACTGAGTTAACTCAGAGGGTTGAAGCTCTTCGGTTAGGGCCCAACCTTAGTAGCTAAGGCTCCTCTTTATTATACATGTATGCTAGCGTAGATTCATGGTTTAATCATTCATTTTCTTAAATAGCTGCATTTCCATTACAGAAGTGTAGCATATATATTCATGGTTTAATCATTAATTTGCTTAAGTAATTGCATTTCCATTAGATCAGTGTAGCATAGATTAGTTATGTTTTAGTTTGCTTCCATTTGTGCCTTCTTTCAATTAGCAGGTTATCAAGGAGAAAAAGATCACCATAAGGTTGTCAGCAGGTGTCTCAGCCTCACCTCCTCCCTCTGTGACCATGACTTGAGGAAGAGACCCTTCAGCAACCCCAAAAACACAGATTTCTAGTTCTCACATGAGCTTTGGAGTTTGTCATCTTGATTCAGTACTGGGTTCATTTCATCGTTATCTTTCTGTAATAAGATCTCACCCATATTCTCATTTCCTTCAACACTTTCTTCATGCATAATATATGTGGAAACCAATAAATCGCGTCTTAATCAGATTATACCTGTAGATCTCCTTACTGTCTGATTCATAACAAACCTGGCCAATCACTATCAATCGCATGCGTATTCATTTCAACATTTGACTTTAGACACTCCAAATCTCCACTATCAATTTGCCTCGCTTGATCCAACGGCTATCGCGTCACTTGCTCACCAACTAACTTCATCGATCTCCACAGTTGATCAATCCCGCATAATCCAATGGCTAACGCGCAATCTCTCGTGAATTACTGCACGACCGATACCCGATGAAGAGCATGCAAGAAAATTGGGTTTCCTGTGCTACGTGTCACTCACTTAGGCTAATTGCATAAAATTTAGGAATTTCGCTTACAGATCTTAGGGCACACAAGATACTACTTACCACCTAAATTCGTTCCAACATTTGACTTTATGCACTCCAAATCTCCACAGTTGATATGTCTCACTTGATCCAATGGCTATCGTATCACCAGACTGCCAACTAGCTTGGCTAATCTCCACTGTTGATCAATCCCGCACGATCCAACAACTATCGCGCAATATCGCGCAAATTCTTGCATGACCATTATCCACTCGAGAGCACACGAGAAAAGTGGTTTTCTCGTGCTACGTGTCACTCAGTTAGGCTAATCGTACAAAATTTAGGAAGTCCGCTTACAGCTTTTCGGGCACGCGAGAAACTTCTTACCACCTACGAAAACACGCTCCATCATTCTGCACATTTTCCACCCTTCTGTCGACACATGACTTGATGTGATCCATCCGTCTATTAACTTCATCCCCGCAATAAGATCTCTGCCATTCATCTTCTGTTAATCATGTTCGTCCCTCTATTCACTTAATCCCCTACGATAATATCTCTGCCATTCATCTATTGTTAGTCTTGTTTGTCTGGCATCTATTCACGTAATCTCCTGTGATAAGATCTTTGTCGCTTATCTTCGATTTTTATTGTTCACTGATCGATCGAATGGTTCCTATGCATTGTTGCCTCATTCATCCTCCCTTCGCTGATTTCGATCTTCGATTGCTTTTCTGCTTGACTCCTTCCCAGAATTTTTTCTGCATATCATTTAAAGATTGCCACTTCTGAGATTTGATTCGGTTATTCAATCACACTCTAACACTATCCGATCATTAAAAAACCAAGAAAGTGAAAATATATTTAGTTTCATTTCCTTGCTTACTCATTAGCTTGGTTTGATGCTCTTTACTTCTGTAACTTAGATAGCAGCATTAGGTTAGTGTTGAATTAGCAATTATGCTTAGCATAGCTGTTTAAATGGTTAATTAGGATATGGTGTGATTTAGCATTGTTTCTTTCTTCATTACTATAGTAGAGTAGCTCTCTTGGAATAGATTTTCTCTTCTTCCATAAAAGAATCAAGCTTCTTCTGACTCTATAGAAGTCTGCCTTGGAACCCCTGGGGTCTCTCTCCAGATGAACAAGTGACAACAGGCAGGACCTTCACTTCTACTTGTGCATATAACACTATCACCTCCAAGTTTGTATGAACCCTAGGTTGATAAGTAAATTTGGTAGCCCAGGAGTTGCAGCATCCTTGCTACAATACTGGTGCTCATCACTTAACGACTTACATAATTGGCCGGTAATCAGATGGTGTCTACCATGTTTGACTCCATCTCATTGATTCACATGGTTAGACTCGTACATTGGATGGTCATTTGAACGAGATAGAAGACCCTAGATCTAGTTTCATCCATCCAGGATGCGATTTTAGGAGTAGTACAAGATCACAATGTATGATGGCTATGATCATAAAGGCATTCATCCAGTCATGGGTCCACCATTAGTCATTTGTGGACGTGTCTTTTGGTCATTGTACATGTAATTATTAACTTATGTGTTGAGTATGGGTATGCCTCCCTCAGAAAATATGTCATGATATATATGTATTGTAATAGATGATGATCTCATCGATTGTTCTCGATCCCGAATTGTCACAACATAAATCACTTCAATCATTAGCTATCATTTTTTACTTTGCGCTTTAGGGGGAAATCTGTTATAGGCCATTTTGTCACATTTGGCCAATAGGCCCTCAACTGGATCAATCAACATTCTTTGACCTCATTTTCATCATCCTTGCACAAATCTCTAAGCATGACTCATTCTAAACCTTGAGTTTCTTCCTTAAAACACCTTGTTTCAGTCATTTTAAGGACTAACGCTTCCTGGCCTCTTACTAGACAACGTTGACCACCAAGTTGCCCTACTATACACTTATGCTGATCACCAACAGGTTTCTCAATGTTGGGGGTGCGTTGATTCTATAAATTCAGGAAAAAGAGATAGAATCTTGAAGCCCCTTCTTTTATAAGATTCCAGGATCTGTTGTAACCATTTACCTTAGATAAAATTCTCGAATCATATCCTATCCTACCTTGGAGTTTTCATCCCTTATCCCTTGAGCTCATCCTCCCATCAAGAGTGGATCTCAAGCCCTAATTGGTAAAAGGATAATAATTCATGAGCTACCTCCTTCACCTATATATTTATTGTCATCCATAGGCAAGGGGTTAGATTTTGGAGAGTGATTCTACCCTTATGTTGCTGATGTGAGAGATATATTTACATTCATTAGGGTGATTAGAGGTGCAATTTGTGACAAGAAAAGGACGAGTCAACTTGGAGGAGCTCTTTTATAGATCAACACCTATTTTTGGTTGCAACGCACTCCATTTCTATTAATGAAAATAGTTCTTTGTTTTCCTATATATGATGTTATGGTTTCATATATTTCAATACCATGTTGATCTATTGAATAAAGTGATTAGATGATGCTACATAGATTTTGTGGATCGTTGGCTTATGTTATCTAGCTATGCAAGTTCTAATAATAGTGATTGGAGCTAGGATTGGAGCATTCAAGCCAATGAATAAATGAAGCATACAATAAATTCAGGTAAGCTTCATCCTGTTATCTATTTACTTTAAGGAAAACATTAGTCCCTTTGTCTTTTGTTGTTCGAGGTACGTCCACTGGGCTTGTGGAAGATACTTATGTCCATAGTCGTAGATTCTGCATAACAACAACCACATACCTCTTTTCCTATTTCATTACACATTTCTTTCAAATTTTTCGTCATCCTCATTGAGAAAAGCTTGTGAATGAGCAGAAAAGATGAAGAGTACCTTAAAATTCTCTTTTCATAAAGATTACATCTGTAAGTGATGAGTTTCTTAGAAACATACATAAAATTTATGTTTCATACCCTTTTGTGTGCCAAACTTGGGCCTTCGGTGCTGTGGACATTTTGGGATTATTCAGTGGTGTAGGTTTCCCAATACTTCTTCTCAGAGCAGTGAAATAATAATACTTATGCTTCACCTTCCATTTCACTTTTGGATTCCAAACGAGAGTCCATATTTCCTTGCCTTTCATTCTCTCATCCATTTTGACTTGGTGAGCATTTAGACAAGAGGAACCCATTACTATTTATTCTTCATATGTTCTTAACCAAGCAAAATTGTCGGTCGTTGCCTTCAATACAACAATAACAGTAAAATTGCTTGCATTGGGATTCTTGTTTCTTGTATCTTATGCAACTTTGAGATTATTTAACCCGTCTTTCCATCATTTTGGCCTAAAAAACGTAACAATGTGAGAATTTTGTAGTATGAACAAAGAAGAACCAATGAATACATGATCATTTCACAATTTATCTAATATAAATTCTTATGATTTTGGTAGTACTTGCTATTAAGGGCTAAAAATATAGTTGACAATCAAATATGCATTGAACGGACATGACAATTAATTTCATTTAAATGTGAATTGACTTGCAATGTAGATTTTAACTACACTAAAGTTGATTACTCCTAATTAACCATGTTAATGCTTAACACTAATGTCATGCTAGCACCATCTTGTTGAGTGTGTATGTGAGGTTAATTTGAAATGGTTCATCCCTATGATGAGTTGTCCTAGCCCATGCAACAATTATACGTGTCAATCGAAAAGGATTTGCACTCATGATTCCTCCCTCACAATTCCAATAAAATGCATCTTACTATGGTTTTGATAACCATGGTAGAACTTTAGTTGGAACTTTGTAGAACCGAAACAATGGACAAATTTTGGTAACAGAGCTCCTAAGATCACATATAGTATAAATTTGAAAAGTTGGGTATTATGAAAATTGTGTGTATTTTGTGTCGGTTCACAAAATAAAAGTACCAATAGCTCGCAGTGGAATTCTCGTCACATAGTAGAGTTCCAGGGAGAGATAAAAACCACAAATTATAAATGATAAACTATGGATACATGACTTGAGCATGACGTGATTTCTGTACTCCACATTGTAACTCAAGGTTTGTACTTCCACATGTCACCTATTTTTCCCAAATGAGTATGCATAAATCACATATTGCAACTTCCATGTGTCATTTTTTTAGTGTCATATCATCATGTTGCACACTATGCTTGCCACAATGGCTATCACCTTAATTAAAAGTTGTATAGGGCTACATCATTCGAACATTTAATAGCATTTAATCGCAAGAATTGAATAAATTGTAAACAAATTAAAAAATTGTACGAGATTTTGTACTTCCATATGTCACCTTTTTTGCTCAAACCAGTATGCATACATTATGTATTACATCTACCACGTGTACATGTTTTCAAGTTTCACGTCATCAATATGCACACTATGCTTTCCATATTGGCTATTTCCAACTCAATTTAATTAAAATATTTAAAGGGCTACATCGTTCGCTTGTTTAATGGAATTTACTCTCTAGCATTGAGTAAATTGTAAATAAATAAATAAATTGTATAGGGCTCGATATCCAATATCCACTGCAGTTAGTTACGAACAACGACAAAACGTTTGTTCTAATAACTACAAAAAGCTGAAGTGACTATGCTATTATGCAATTATCACACTTGTTAGATATGTTAATAGTATGGATGCCTAATTGGGTAGATATCTTTGCTATCTGGAGTCATAGTGGCATATTCTTCATAGTAGGGAATAGTGCTAAAAACAACAATAGCCATGATGCCTTAGCTCCAATCTCAACCTTCAATCCACAAGCAATATTTATCCATAATACATATTAAGTTAATCAAAATGTATACAATTGCATGTAGAGAATAAATATTATGTTATGGATTTAAATATGTGTGTGTGTGTGTGTGTGTGTCTTGGAGGGGGGAGTTAGTGTATTTGTGTCGGGATATTTGATAGGTTTTCTTCTCTTTTGAATGGGTTTTCTATTGCCACGTTCTACGTGAGTTGAACAAAGAAGAAAAAGTTCTTTCAAAAAAATGCTTGAATTTCCAATTCGATCATAGTAATTTAAATCGAATATATCAAAATTAGACTGTAATTTCTTCCTCTGATTATCCTTATATTTTGTACAATTATGTGTTGGGTGAAACATGATTGAATATGAGGAAATCTCTAGATTGTAATGTTTGTTGTAGGTGAAGTTTATGATAAGAAAATAAGATTTGAAAGTTAAAAGGATATAATCCTACTTTCTTTTACGAGTGGATGGTTCCATATGTATATATCCCTTTTATAACAATATATAACCTTTTTTTCTTCTTATGTATATATAAAATAAAAAAATAAAATTTCTAAAAGTATAATTTGTTTAAATATTTTATTGTGTGATAATATTTACTTTTTCCTATTAATTTTTAAAGTAATTGATTACTCTCCATATAATTAACTAGCATAGATGAAGTAGAATCCTCAGGGTGCTACACGATCGAATTTGAAACACTTCACTAGAACACACTCTTGCACAAAAACACCAACTTGTAAGTGTATACTCAAACCAAGAAATTAACCACTTGGTAGGCTAACAAAAGCACATATCTCCAAACTATAAAGCTTATATTTCCTTTCTAAATAACATTATGATCTCCTACTAAACAACATTGTTCCCCAACCAAAAATCCCACACTTCTTATTTTTTTCTCATTCTTAAAAGCCCCTACTTCTGCACTCAAGAAGAAGTTACAACATTATTCTACTTTCCCCCCTTACAGATCCCCAAAATTTCAGGCTTTATTCCCTAATATAAACTAAACTCACTTTCCCCCTTGACAGATCTGCTAAATTTTGGGAATTATTCCCTAATATAAACCAAACTCCAATTTTAAGGATAGAATGAATATCCACGAATTTATGGATTTGTAGTGCATCATCCTTCCCTTCTTTTTAAAATTTTGAACCTCCAAGTTCAAAGAAATCCAGTTCAGTAAACCTAATGATTTCCTCTTTAGTGATCCAATCGTTGTCTAAATTAGGAAACCCTAGCCATTTTACTAAATACAACTTACAAAATTTTGATCTTGTGACAATAACCATGGTGTGTACCAATTTCTCAATAGGTTCTTTCTTTTTCAGCGGTAATTGTTTGTTCCATTCTCCAAGCACTTCTTCCTTAGTGATTTCTTTGATCCCTATATGATAGGAATATATATTTGCAACGTTGAAGATGGGACTAATGTCAAATTCCTCAAGAAGATCAATTATATAGCCATTTTCATTGATTCGTTTGAGGATTTTACATGAACCAATCTTCTTTGGTTTCAATTTATGGTAAGTTCCTTTAAGGAACGTCTCCTTTATTGGGTAAACCAAGACTTGTTCACCTTCTTGGTACACCTTCTCTCTTTGAGACAAATTTTCTTTGGTGTTGTAGACCTCATTTTTGTTTTGTAGTTTCAGTCTAACCTCCTCATGCAAATCATGTAAATTATTTACAAAATATTTTGGTTTTTGACTAACTTATTCTCCCTTGTGAAGGTCAATCAGATCCACTATTCCTTATGGGTTGTCCCTATAAACAATCTAACAAGGAGAATTACCTATAGAACTATTAATGTTGGAATTGAAAGAAAATTCAGCATATGTTAAAACTAAGTCCCATTGCCTTAGATTTTCTCGCACCAAGCTCTGAAGCAGATTTCCTTTGTTCACTACTTCCATTTTCCCATCAATCTAAGGATGATAGGTTGAACTATATTATAATATGTTTTCAAGCTTCCACCACAACATCCTCCAAAAATGGCCTAGAAATTTTGAATCTCAATCTGATTGATTTAGGCATTTGATGTAGGCACACTATCTCCCTAAAGAATACTTCAACCACCTTGCTTGCATCATTTGTTTTCTTATACAAAACAAAGTGGTCCATTTTGGAGAATTTGCCCACCACCATGAAAACAGAGTCATTTCCTCTTTGAGTGCAAGGTAACCCCAAAACAAAGTCCATTGAGATGTCTATATGTGGCCCTTTAGGTACTAACAAGTTTTTATACAATCCCGTGTTTTGTTGTCCACCCTTAGAAATTTGAAAAATTACAAATGAAGAAACAAATTTATTCACATTCTTCGTCATCTCATGCTAAATTTTTTCTCATTTATTAGGTTGTATGTTTTGTCCCTACCAAAATGACTAGTCAATCCATTCAAATTCATTTTTATAATCATATTTTCCCTTTAGGATATCTAGGTAATGTAAAGTTGGAGTCCTCTAAACAAAAATCTATCAACTAATAAATAATTCCAAAAGAAATTCTACCTTAATTTACTAGATTGTTGAGAGCCTCAATTATTTGGCTAAAATAGGGGTCTAAAACATATTCTCCTTTCATTTCACCAAAGCCCACAACCTCATTGGTCATAGTGACAAGTAGGTGATGTCTCCCACTTAAAGCATCTGCTACAACATTAGTTTTCCCACTTATATGCTGCACTACAAATGTATAACTCTACAAAAATGAGACCCATTTAGCATGCTTATGGGACAAATTGGACTAAGAATTTATATATTTCAATGCTTGATTGTCAGTTAAGAGGATAAATTATCAATGTAAAAGGTAGTGTCTCCACTATTTCAACATTTGAATAATTTTATATAGTTCTTACCATAGGTTCCACAAAAAAAAAAATTGCATCATTTAATTTCTCACTAAAAAAGGAAAATTGTTGACCTTCTTGGCTTAGGACCCCTCCAATCGCAATGATTGAAGCATCACATTCAATGATAAACACATTATCAAAATCTGGTGGAGCTAGAATGGGGGCCTCTAGTATTTTTTGTTTTGAGATGTTCAAAACTCCTCTCAACTACCTTAGTCCATGAAAATGACTTTCCCCTTGTACAATCAATTAAGAAAACACTTACGCCACTAGAATTTCTGATAAATTTCTTGTAAATTTTTACCAGCCCAGGAAAAATCCTCACATTTGTAATTCTTTGAGGGGTATGCCATTCGAAGATAGTTCTAACCTTTTTTGGGTCCATACTCCATCTGAAAAAATTACATCCCCAAAGAAAATTAATTTGTATGTATGAAATACACTCTTTTCAAGATTAACAAATAATATTTCTACTCTGGGTGTATCAAACGTTATGTTTAAATGAGTCAAACATTATTTGAGGCTTCTATCAAGAAAAATTTCATCAAAATAAATAATGACAAATTTTGCAATGTATGGTCTAAATACCTGGTTCATAATTCTCATAAAAGTAGCAGGAGCATTAGATATTTTCAACGGTGTAACTAACCATTCATACAATCCATCCCAAGTTTTGAATGTTGTCTTCTATTCATCGCTTTATCTAATCTAAATCCAGTGGTAACCACTCATTATGTCCACCTTAGAGAATATTTTCACACAAACCAAGCAGTCTAAGACTCTCATCCATATGAGTTAATGGATACCTATACTTTACTCTGATTTTGTTGATAGCCTAGAATCAGTGCACAGTCTCCATTTGTTCCCTTTCCTAGGTGAGAGTAAAGAAGGAGTTGCATAAGGACTTATTCTTTCTCTATGAATCCTTTTTCTAACAAATCTGAATTTTGTCTTCTCATTATTTCATCCTTTAGAGGGGATAACCTATAGGTAGCTTGATTAGGGAGTTTTTTATCCTCTTGCAAGTGATAATCCTACATGTAGTTTTATTGGAGTTGCATCTAGATATTCTATCAATAGTTCTTGAAGCCCTCATGGAAGTGTTATCTCTTCAGGTGTCCTTTCCTCTTTCGGGCACAATAGGTAACAGATTCCCACTTTATTTTTCTTACAAAACTTATTATAACTGATTGTCACAAGTGACAATGATGTTATTTTGGATACCTCTTCTTCTTTCCATGGCTTCAAAAGATGTTTTTTCCATCATGTCGAACTTCATAGGTGTTTTCTAGGCCATAATGGACTACTTTCTAATCATTTTACTAGGGACTTCCCAACATAAAATGGCATGAATCCGAAAAAGAAACTTGAGGTGCTTTTACATGATCGAGCGGATCTCAGGGCTGGCGATATGAATCTCCCACGCGCGCCTGCCTTCGGCCCTCAGGCCCTGCCTGGCAGGGCTGCGCCCCTCGCCTTCTCCTGTGCTTCGCTTCCTCCCCGGACTCCCACCTTCGGGGTCCCTCCCTCCCTCCGCTTTGTTTTCCTTTTGTTTCCAGCGGGCCTGCAATGGCAGGGTCCGCCCCCCCTCCCCCAGTCACTGAGAATCAAGAAGAAATTTTTGCATCCCTTTTCTCTGAAACTACATATGAAAGACCTTGTCCCTCAGTAACAAAGTTTATTAAAAAACTGGACGAAATCCCGGAGGTCAATCTTCCTCCTGCTCTGCCAAGGAAATCTGCAATAGCTCTGGCAGAAAGGGGCCTTGTAGGCCAGTTCACTGGGTTCTGGCCCTCACCAAGATCAGTCCAAAAATGGGTCGAGCACAACTGGAGTTCAATATCCAAGGAAAGATCGCCATCAGATTCTGCGGACGTGGATATTTCACATTCCTCTTCGAATCGAAGGAAGACAAGAACCTCATCTTCCGCAATGGACCTTATTTCATGGATACAAGAGGCCTTTATCTGAATAGATGGACTCCGGACTTCGATCCGGAAATGGATATTCCAAATGCGGTCCCAGTCTGGGTCCGCCTCCCTCATTTGCCGCTTCATTGCTGGGGGGATGAATCAGTCAAAGCAATAGGAAATGCAGTCGCAAAATACATCGACAGATCTAAACCAAGGGAGAACATGCATGCATGTGCAAGGATCTGCGTGGAAGTAGATCTAGGAAAAGGACTGCCAGAAGCCATAAAGATAAAGGTGGACCAATGGACGCACATTCAGTAGCTGGACTACGAGCAACTCCCCTTCAAATGCAAGGTATGTCACGAGTATGGCCATTTCGCAAATAGATGCACTAAGTTAAAAGTCAATGAAATAGAGAACACTGAGGAAAATGCAGAGGGTTCATGGGAACATGTCAAAAGGAAAAAGCCTTCTCCCACCCAGGGAAACACTTCTAAACCTCCCCTGGAATCCAGTCTTCCCCCCCCCGCCCCCCCCTCCAAACTCAGCTTTCCCCTCCTCTCCAGCCCTTTCGAACCTTGGCCGAAGAACCTCTCTCCCCCCTCCCCCGGGTCAGCCTTCCCGTTCTCCCTCCCCCTTCCCCCCTCCCACCATCGAAAGAATTCTCACCAGAAACAAAGCCAAAGAAACCAATCAGCCCATCGACCCCCCAAGGAAAGTAGGTAGAAAGTCAAATAAGGAACTCAGAGATGAAACAACAGCAAAGGAAATGGCAACGGGCACACAACAACCTATGGACTCATATATAGGCAATCTAAAAGGGAGTGGAGAAAAGGCCAAGGAGAAGTCTGGATCCCACCCAACAAACGGTAAATAATGATCCTGGTCTCTTGGAATAGCAGGGGGATGGGTTCTTCCTCAAAATGGAAAGCTATAAAGGATTTGTTAAATCAGGAAGACCCAGATCTTCTCCTTATCCAGGAGACCAAAATCACTGAACAGGATTTCCAACAGCAACTACAGCACTTCAAAAACTTCACAGGCCTTTCAATAAGCTCAGATGGCGCTTCAGGTGGGATTGGAACAATTTGGAACAAGAATAATTGGGAAATTATTCACTCATACCTCTGCCCTTGGTGGATCAGAACAGATATGAAAAACAAAGGCACTCAGGAAGTCTTCCACATCTACAACATATATTCCCCAAATCACTACAGGGACAAAATCAGCTGCTGGAACACAATAGAGGCAGACCTCCTCACCATCCATAACAGCAGAATAATCATCAGGGGTGACATGAATGTCATAAGAAACGTGCAAGAAAAATTTGGGGGAAACTTTCATGCAGACACTTCTCGGGATAAGCTAGAATCCATCATTTAGTCATGCAATCTGCTAGACACTCCCTTGTCAAACGACAAATATACTTGGAACAATAAAAGATCAGGCTCTCATAATATTAAGGAAAGACTGGACAGGTTTCTAAATCAGGAAGGAATAGCAGAAAACCATCAGTCCATTAAGAGCTACTTAATCCACGCCTCAGCATCGGACCATAAGCCAGTGATCCTCAACCTGGTCAAAGAGCGCAATCTCGGGCCACTCCCCTTCAAATATAATAAAATATGGGACCTCCAAGAGGATTTTCGTGCCCTCATTCAAAATCAATGGGACAAGGAAGTCATCAGATCGCCACATTTTGTCTGGGAAACAAAACTAAAACACCTCCGGGTTGTCATTAAGCAATGGCAAAGGAAGCGGCGAACGCTGAAAGGAAAAAAAAAACAGACCTGATTGCAAAGATGGAACGGTGGCACAATGACAAAGAGTCCACCCATTATTCAGAAGAAGATTTAAAGCAGGAAAAAAATCTCTACAAATAACTTTTCAGAAAAAATCGATTAGAGGAGGAGGAACAAAGACTAAAATCTCGCTGCCTATGGTTGAAAGCCAGCGACAAGAACACTTCATTTTTCCACAATAACATCAAACTTAGGAGAGCTGGGAATCAAATCGACAAAATTGAGGTCGATGGGAAAGAGGTGAAGGACCAAGAAGAAATCAAAGATGTTGCCCACAATCACTTTAAGGCCCTCCTTACAACAACACCACAACAAACAGATAGCACAGACTTTCTCAGTAAAATAGAGTGCAAACTACCAGAGGAGCATAACCAAGAGCTGGACCAAGATATCACTGAAGAGGAAATTCGTGCAGCAACATTCAGTATGAAGCAAGATAAGGCTCCGGGGCCAGATGGATTCACAGTGGCCTTCTATAGGCAACACTGGAAAACTATCAAAAAAGATTTCATTTGAATGATAAAGAATGTCTTCAGAAATCACAAGCTGGGCGAGAACACCAAATCTTCACATATTGCCCTGATCCCCAAGGAAGCAAACCCCCACTCGTTTGACAGGTTTCGACCCATTTCTTTATGTAATGTCTCCTATAAGATTATAACAAAAATCCTTGCAAATAGACTCAAAAAAGTCCTCCCCCTTCTAATATCTGAAAATCAAGGGGGCTTCGTCCCAAGCAGGCAAATAACAGAGAATGTCATCCTCATACAAGAAGCCATCCACAGCAGTAACAACATAGGGGAACGAGGAATGATAATCAAACTGGATATGGACAACGCCTTCGACCGTGTGGACCAATCCTTCTTAACAACAACTCTAAAGAAATTTGGGATTTCAAGCAACTTCATCAGCATAATTAATGGGTGCATCTCCAATCCCTGGACTGCACCTTTGATTAATGGTAGGCCCAGCAAATATTTCAGAAGCTCTAGAGGGCTGAGACAAGGCTGTCCCCTTTCTCCATTCCTCTACATTATCATGGCTGAGACCCTGAGCACCCATCTTGATCAACTCCACAATAACAAAGAGATACTGGGAATCTGTATAGAAAAAGGGATAAAAGAGATAAATCATTTGCTTTTCGCGGATGAAACTCTTCTAATAGGTGGAGCCTCCAGCTTAATGGCAAGGAGATTCAAAAGAATTTTGGACGCTTTCCTCTCAGCCTCTGGGGGTAAACTGAACAATAGGAAATGCAGAATTTATACTTGGAATGTTCCACCCCAAATCCAACAAAGAATATCCTTGATTTTAGACATTCCGGTTCAAAGAAATTGGGGCTCTTTCCCTTATTTAGGACTGCCTTTGGCTAAGGAATCCGTCAAGTCTGAAGTCTGGACAAAACATATTGAGAAGATGAGAGGCCTCCTTCAGGGCTGGGGAGCTTCTTGGCTCAACTTAGCAGGTCGAACAATTCTCATTAAGGCTGTCCTCTCAGCTCTCCCAATCTATCAGTACACAGTCATCATGGCGCCGACCAACGCTCATAAACATTTGGAACTCATCATGAGAATATTTCTCTGGCAGGGAGGAAAGCAGGAGACCAAGAAATTCAGTCTCGTAAAGTGGGATCAGGTAACCCTCCCTTACGAAAAAGGGGGCCTCTCCATTAAACTCCCAAATCTCTCAAATCAAGCCCTGGGGCTCAAACTGATATGGAAAATTCTCTCAAACAAAGGATCATGGTGGGCCGAGGCTATAAAACGAAAATATCTCAGAGGTCCGAATTCAAACATCCTCACTGAGGCAATTTTAGATAGACCTTGTACACCAATGTGGAGACTGATCAAAAAAGTGCTGCCTCACTTTAAAGAAAATGTGTCCAAACTCCCAGGAAATGGAAAGGACACCAAGATCTGGTTGGATCGCATCATGGGTTCAAAACCGAGAAACCTTCTACAAGACCTTCGACCCCTACAGGATTGGATGGAAGCCCGAAAGATAACGTCTCTGTTCGAAATATCCTTATGGAACCACAACCGTTGGCTAGATTGGAAGGATATTCAAACACCCCCCCTCCTTAAGGATCAATGGATCAACCTCAAGCTTTCCCTTTCTGGCTCTGCTCCAACAAATATGAGGACCGAAGATAGATATATCTGGGACCCCTGTGGGGGGAATTTCACAGTGAAAGAAGGTTATAAATCGCTCCAAAACTTATCCCCAGCAGCAAAGTGGAATATGCACGCAGTGGCTTGGAAGACTGAGTGAATTCCCAAAGTGAAATACTTCAACTGGACACTCCTCAAGGGGAAAACCCTCACAGCTGAGAACTTAAGGAAAAAAGGAATACAGGGTCCTTCAATTTGCTGCTTCTGTCGAGCAGAGGAGGAGTCCATTCAACACATCTTCCTAGCCTTCCCCTTAGCACACCATTGCTGGAAACAATTGACAAGCCCCATGGAATCTCGAGAAAGCTTTGATCAGATTCCCAATCTTCAGAAAAACTGGATGAACAGCTACCCCTACACCAAGAAAGGCAAGCACAACCTCATCTGGGTATGGAAATGCATCCCTGCCTCCCTTTGTTGGCATCTCTGGATAGCAAGAAACAATTTTGTCTTTAACAACAAAGAGCCAAACACGGCTAGTATATTGCCAAAGACAATAGCCAGCATCTCTGAATCCATCAGTGCCAATTACATAGCCTTTCCAGAACAAACGAACTGGCTCCAAGGCGAGAGAGATTGGTATAGCAAATTTAGTCTCATCCACAATCAAACCCAGCTTTCTCAGGCTCCAATTAACAAAGCAAGGCCAAATTGGAAGCTCAGAGGCTCCAAGGAAGAGGTTCAGCAGTGGATCTCAAATCAGAAGTGCCCTGTTCTTCTCTTCGATGGTGCTTCGAAAAAAAACCCTGGAAAAGCCGGTGCAGGGGGCATCATCAAAGACCAAAACGGGAAAAGCATCCTCAGTTATGAATGGGGCCTGGGGAACGCCTCCAACAATGCAGCAGAAGCTTACAGTCTTTTCCTAGGGACTTCTCTTCTGTCCAGATTGGGAGTCAGGAATGCTATAATATTGGGGGACTTGGCTATTATTATTGGCGCTATGGTCTCAGGCAGAAATTTTAAAAAGGAAGGACTCAACAACATCAAGACTAGGATTCATGACAACCTTAGACAGCTGGGAGACCCAACCTTCCTTCACATCCTAAGAGAAAACAACACAGATGCAGATCAACTAGCAACAAAGGCTGTCAGCAGACAGCAAGGACAAGTGCATGAGAATGAAAAGATTTATGCCAAGGCAATCCCCTAGCAGACTCAGCAGTCATCTAGACATTCGGCCCAGCGCCTTTAGAACCCGTCCTCCCCTCAGTCAATCTGGAATCCAATCTCACCTCGATCTCAATCACGCTCCCTCCTCCATGCTCTCCTCACCTTACGCCTCAGACATCAGCACAAAGCACCTCTTTTTCACGCGCGCCACTCCCCATCCAAATGTTGGTAAACTACCCCTCCTTCCCCTCACCGACTGCAACAAGAATATCATTCAGCAAACGCTCCCAGACCTCCCCATTAAAAATATCCGGATCTCTCATCATGACAGGCCTCCCTCTCCTCTTTATATCCATCCTACCTCTTCAGCTCTTCCCAGCATTTCTCTGTACAATTTGTCTCAGATGTGGTTCAAAGTAGGCATTGATAGGAATCGAATCGCCCTAAGCAGCAAAAGCCTCCCGAGCACTTATCCCCCCATTCATTGGCTGCTTCATCTTCGGGACCATCCCTTCTTCATCAAGCGAGGCCGACAGCAAAGCTCCAACGTAGAGACAACTTCTCCTTCAGATATCAGACAGCAGCACCAAGGGGAAGAATCTCGAGAAACAGAAGGCAGAATAAGAACAACTAAAGGAAATATGGCAACACTTGGAGGAGGCCATTACCTACATAAAGTCCATCGTGCAAAGCATGCAAGCATAAGAATCTATCAAGGTCAGCAAAAAAGAGTCCCAGGCGGAAGACCCAGTCAAACAGTCTTAATGTCAAGCAAATTTTGTCTACTGGCTGGCCTCTTTGTCAGGCAATACAGCCGTTACCTATTCCAATGTATTTTCATTAAGCTTAACTCTCAGAAGTCAAGGACAACGAGCCTATTTTGGACTTTTTCTCTCTCTCTCCTTTCATATTATGTAACAACTCCTGCTCACAACAGTTTTTTATAATACAAGAGTAGACGACCATGTTAAAAAAAAAAAAATGGCATGAATCCATAGGGATTACATCACATGATACCTTGTCTTCATAAGGACCATTCTTAAAAGTAGCCAAACAATATTTATCAACAACCATAGTCCCTTTTTCAACCAAGAAATTTTGTAGGTATTAGACTTTGGAATGCAAGAAAGTTTTAACTTTTCAACTATTTCAATACTTACCAGATTATCAGTAGATCTCTCATCAATGATTATCTTGCATACTTTTTCCTAACACTTATATTTGTTATAGAAAATGTTCTTTCTTCTTCAATCAACTTCTAGGTTCTCTTTGTTTCTCAATATCAAATTCCTTTGTAGCATTAAGGTCTCCCCCTCTTCTACTTCAACTTCCTGAACCAGAACATCCTCTTCTACAACTAATGCTCTTTTGGGTTTTTGGGGACAATATATTTCTTTGTGTTATCTACTTCATATAAATCACCTTAATTGTCCTCAATAGGCTGAGCCCTGGACTCTTCCTCTACCTCTAAAACTCCATCTTCTTCTAGAGTTTAGCTTCACTTCTTAGTCACATTTAGACCCTTAAATCTTGGAAGGTTTTGAAGAGCTTCCCCCAGAGGGCGTTTTAACATTTTTCTGACCACTATCTTACCCTTACCCTGAACAAATTTATCTTCGGCATTCAAAGCAATTGATACGCTTTATCCCACTAAATGTAGCTTAACTAAAGCCAACTAATCCTAGATTTGGAACCATAATCCATTGACATATCTAGTAGTGGACTATTGACTATCTTCTTAGAGGTTTTCTCTTAGCTGGAGCTTCATGAACAAATCAGTGTACTCCTTAATAGAAAACTCCTTCTATCTCAAGTTTTGAAATTATTTGAACATAGTCTATAAGTAATATCAAGGTAAATATTTATCCTTCAACTCTTTTAGCATCTTGGGCCATTACCTGATTTTCTCTTTACCTTAATTCTTTCAATGAATTTGAAGGTTATCCCATCAAAAGGAAGCATGCAATTTCATCTCGTCACTACAAATTTCACCCTCCTAGGGTCCTCTTCATCTATGTTCTCCATATCAAAATATCTCTCTATTTATTGCAACCAATATATTAAAAACTCAAGATATAGGTCATCCTTGAAGTGAGAAAGCTCAACTTTCGCCTTTGTTCTCTATCTTGAGATTGCTTCTATCAAACTTTCCATGGGGTTCATTACTCCAGTAGGGGTTGGGGAATTATCTGGTTCTTCTTCAGACTCATCTATCTAAAAGCTATCCTCAATCACTACTAACCTCATCGACAATGTCTCTCCCTCATTCTGTCTTAATCCAACATTCCACCTACCCCTCCTTTTGCAGTTCAAACGAAGTACCCTCTGGGTCATTTCACTAGGTGCTCTGATACCAAAATGTCACAGACTCCTTAGGTTGTTGTCGGTTTGGATATGAAACACTTCACAAAAACACTAATTGCAATTGTAGACTCAAACCAAGAAATTAACATTTGGTGGGCTAAAGAAAACACATATCTCCAAACTATAAAATTTAGAACTCCATTTTGAATAACATTTTGATCTCCTACAAAATGAAACTATTCCCCAACCAAAAATCCCCCGCTTCTTATTTTTTTGTCATTCTTAAAAAACCCCTACCTCCACCTACCAAAAGCAACTACAACATTCCACTACTTCCCCTCCCCCTACACAACATATCCCATAAATTTCAGGATTTATTCCCTAATATAGACTATGTAGAAATTGTGGTGTAGATTTTCAAATTATCATGAAATTTTAATCAAAATCACAAGACAGAAACCTACTCTACTGCTGTGTGGAATTCAATTCACAATTTAAAACCTCAATCATAAACATGCAATAAGAAATAACACGCATGCACAGAATATTTTCCATGGGAAAGTAATCTACTAAATGTTGGGTTGTGTTATATTCTTTCCACGACTAACCTACGTAGTGAACCAGGGGGTTCGAGGGGGGGCGGAGCCCTCCCTTCATTGCGCTGATTGCGCAGTGGGGGGATCACAGGGGGGGTGGTAGCCCCCCCTATCCAGGGGGTTTGAGGGGGGCGTGTGGGCTATGGGGTCCGGGGTAGCGCCCCGAAAAAAATAAATAAATAAATAAATAAATAAATTTGGACCCTATATTAGGTTGGGCGAACCTACTATGGTTTTCAGTCCATGGTTTTGGATGCAATGGTTCTCGGTCCATGGTATTGGATGCTTTGGCATGTATAAATATGTATTGTAACATTGAAAGGAACATAATGAAAAATCAAGCTGGTAGTCTCAGTTTTGAGATCCAGTGGGAAATCTATGTGTGTATGTGTTTTATGTGTTATGCTCTCGCATTTTTATTTTTCCTGTGATTTAGAATTCGTATGCAGGTAATTTCTGTACGG